>JASDQU010103471.1:315468-343562 GCA_032191745.1 Picea mariana | reverse complement strand
GTAAAGCCCTCCTAGGGGTGACATAATGCCCTTCTAGGGTGACGTTCGACCTCTTTCATGGAACATTGGGATTAGGGAGTGAAACGTTGGGCCTTCAAAGGCCAAAACCCTGCCCACACGTGCCAATAACCTCAGGATTACCCCCAAGGTGACAACCACTGCATGTAGAAACATCCAACGCTGTATGGGTGACGTCCAAGGCCTCCAAAGTCCAGTGTTCAAGTGGGAAAGGCACAATCGCCTGGGTCTAGGTCCACCAAAGTGCCTCCAAAGGAAAAATCCTTCTTCTTCTTGGCAGAAGCCCTTCATCTTCATCCTTCCCCCTAGATGGGGTCTCAACATCCATCGAATGGGATTTGATTCCTCATGAAGGTTCGAGCTAGTTATCTCTCCATGTACCTGTTCACTAGGAAAGGTCCTATAAAGACAACAAGTACACCCTCTAGGGGTCCATAAGTCATGAGCATTCATAATATGTAAATCACATCTAATAGTTAAAACTCCCAAACATGTGCATTAAATCCCATCTGAACCCAAACAAATGCTTAAAACATTATGCAACTTGACAAGTCTAGGGTTTGGAATGGTATCAGGGTGTCCTATTAGGCAAGTCTCCCTTAAGTCAAGGTTGTTTCCCTAGTGGAGCTTGATCCAAATCATGAAAACATATGAGGTGGTGAGGGGAATTTTTTTTTGGCATGGGGTGCATGTGATAAAAAGGAAATGTAACACTCACCTATGGGACGTGCCTTTGTTGAGGGTGAGATGCACCTTGTCATGGATGAAAATGTTTCCAAGCCCACTGATTGCCATTTATTTTTATCTTTTCTTTCTTCTTTAGTTTTATTTCTTCATGCTGCAAGGAAAGAGTTGATGGCCACCGCCCTGGCTTAGTGACTAGCTAGTGGCAGTGTCACCCACAAACATTTCACAGAAATGAGAAGGATGGCTCGTGATGGGACCCCCTTTCTCTTGGCCATGCAACCAAGAGTCACTACCTTGGCTTGGTGACTAGTTGGGTGGTAGTTTCATACCACTACATGTTCATGGTCTTGATAGGATGACTCATGATGAGACCTCATATCCACCAACAAATAACTTGAGTGTTTTATTCATATGTGGGTCCCCTTTTCTTGTTGACAAGCATTTCAGTGCTTTCTCAGGGATCCCTGGGCGAAGCATCTCGAAGGTTTAAATTCGGCTCTTAAATTTTTCCAGCTACATTTCCCCCTGGGCCTTTATCCCCTTCTTCCCATGAGGTAAGATACAACCCTTTCCAAGTGGAGCCTTCCCCAATGCCCAAAAATGTGGATAGATGGAGGGGATAAATATGGAAAATGGTAAGTATGGAGGGAATGGGTGATGACTCTTTAGATATCCACTAGGTAATAACCTATCCTAAAGGGAAACCAACTTACTAGGGCACCATGTGACCCTCCCAAGTTTGAACAAGGCAAAGAGCATAAAGTGAAGCAAACATTATGAAATCCAGAAAGATACAATGCAACATGTTTAAATGTTTTAAAAATAAGAGCGATACATACCATGATACCCATACTTATTACCTCATGGAGCAAGACTCATTTCCATTTTAGGGCCAAGCCGATGTGATGAACACTACCGTTGGTGATATGTGCACTAGAATGAAGAAAAGAGGGGCCCTTCAGGGCCATGCTTAAGTCGTCTGGATCTCGACACTCCATGTCTAGGACCTGTGGGCATCGTGACATGATATCCTTAGTTATACCTATGATAGGGGATAACACTATCCATTAAACAATCACAAAAATCAGGCAGTACACAATGTTCAGGAAGCAACAACAATAAATGATATTACTTGAAGTATACAAAAAATAAATGTTTCTTTGGAAAATCGACAAGCTAATAATCAATCTTCCATGGTGGAGATGGAAGATATGTTAAATCAGAAACATGTATCTATATTAATAGACCCCGGTGAAAGTCTATGTTATATTTCACCTACAGTGGTAGAAAATTGTAAGCTAGAAAAAGTCGAGCATAAGAAATCATGGCTAGTTCAATTAGCCACAAGAAGAAAAATAATAGTTGTTGAAATGGTAGAAGACTGTGCAGTAAATATAGATGGAATGGAGACTAAGTTAGATCTAAATATTTTACCATTAAGATATTATGATCTACTCATAGGAATGAATTGGTTGGAGAAACATTCAATTCTTGTAAACTGTCATGACAAGACCTTTAACTATATAGATGATTTTGGAAAAAAAAGAACAGTGAAAGGAATATTGCAGGGAGTGTCAGTAAGACAAATATCCACTTCACAATTAAAAAGGAATGCAAGGAAAGGATGTGATATTTTTTTTTTCACATATATGATAATATTAGAGAAATGAATTTTTTTTTTTTAACTAAGGAGCTACTACTGAAAGAGTTCCAGGATGTGTTTCCAGAGGAAATTCCAGGATTACCTCCTAGTCGAGACATAGATTTCACCATAGAATTAGTACCTATATTTGCACTGATGTCTAAGGCCCCTTACTGAATGCTTAATCCAGAATTGACAGAGCTTAAGATGCAACTTCAAGAACTGATAGATAAACATTATATCAGACCCAGTGTGTCTCCATGGGGAGCACCAATTTTGTTTGTCAAAAAGAAAGATGTAACCTTCCAATTGTGTATTGATTACAGACAACTTAACAAGATGAATATTAAAAACAAATATACATTGCCCCACATTGATGACTTATTTGATCAAGTTAGAGCAGATAATATTTTCTTTAAGATATATTTGCGTTCAGGATACCACCAGATTAGAATCAAACAGGAGGACATACAAAAAGCTACATTCCGAACTAGATATGGGCATGATGAATTCGTAGTGGTACCTGTTGGTTTTAAAAACACCCCTTATACATTTATGTGCTTAATGTACAATTTGTTTAGCAAGTATCTAGAAAAATTCATGATTGTGTTTATAGATGATATATTGATCTATTCGAAAACCAAAGAGGAACATGAATAACATTTGCAAATAGTCTTGTAGACACTTAGAGAGCATCAACTTTATAGAAAGTTAAATAAATGTGAATTTTACCAGGAGAAGGTACAATATTTGGGACATGTAATTTTTTGGATAAGGAATCTCAATTGACCTAGAAAATGTCAAGGCCATCCAAGATTGGCCAGTGAAAAAGGATGTTTCAGATGTCCTATAATTCATGGGAATCATAGGTTATTACCATATATTTATAAAGGGGTTCTCCAAACTTGTTTATCCAATAACTTCATTGCAAAAGAAAGGAACCTGATTTAAACAACCAAAAAAAATCCAAGAGAGATTTGAAAAACTGAAACAATTATTGATAACAAAATCTATCTTGAAGATAACCGACCCACATAAATATTTTGTGGTATGTACTGATGCCTCAAAAGAAGGATTGGGAGGAATGTTGCTACATGATGATCATGTGATTTTTTATGAGTCACAAAAACTGAAAGATCATGAAAATAATTACGTAACACATGATATGTAATTAATTTCTATTTTGCTTGCCTTAAAGATGTGGAGAAACTACTTATTGGGTAGGATATTCTTGTTGAAAATAGATAATATTAGTTTGAAATACTTTTTTCGATGAACAAAACTTGAATGTAAGACATGCAAGATGCCTAGCTTTCTTAAGTGAGTATGATTTCTGTTATCCCCAACTCCTAGGGATAACTAAGGAGATGATGTCTCAAGGCCCTCGGGTTGCAGACATGGAGTATCGAGAGACAGATTGGCCAACATTTTCCACTTTCATAGACAAAGACCCACCTTACCACCACATCTCTAGGGTCATCATGACGATATCCACCACATCAGTTGGCCTCCGGAAGACATTGGGTCTTGATCCATGAGGTACAAGCCAGGTATTATGGTGAGTGTCATTTCAATATTTGAGGCATTTGATTTTGTTACATATATTACTGCTTTTGATTATGTAACGTTTTCTTGGACATTATGCTCTTTTCCCTATTTCACTTTGGTGGTTGAAATTGCGCCCTAGTAAGTGGGTCACCCTTAGGGATAGGTTTGCTACTGGGAGTTCCTATTGACGAGTCATCGTGCCATTCCAGACCATAATTTTCACTTTCCACACTTCATCCCCTCATCTCCTTACCTTTTGGGATTTTCGGGTATACTAACCCAAGAAGGGGTTGTCCCTCATTTCATGGGAAGAAGGGGCTAAAGGCCCAAAGGCTTGTAGCTGGAAAAAGATAAAATCCAACCATTAACCTTCTAGATGCTTTCCTAGGGATCCGGAGGATAATGAAATATCTCTCATAAGAAACTAATGGGACTTGTAAAAAATAACTAATAACAAAATCCAACCAAGGTGGAGCATCTATGGGAATTGTTTTTAATGCTTAGGTAGAAGCCCCACACATGTTTTCAACTTGGGGAAGCATGATGTGACCAGGGTAGAGTCAAGGTGGGTACAAAGTTTCATGCTTAGGTAGAAGCCCCACCTTTTCTTCAACTTGGAAACATCTTAAAAGAATAAAAGGAATAAATGGGCTTGTAAAAAGGTTTCATTGAAAATAAAGGTGCAACACACCCTCTACAAAGGAACCCATAAATTAGACACTATGACCCCTTATATGTCATGAACCCCATGCCCAAAATTCTTCCCCTCATCCATGACACCTCATCCACAGGACTTAGAAGGAGGTACCCTCGGGAAACACCCCTAAACTTGAGGTATGATTAACCCAATAGGTCGTTTTGTCAACCCTCTCGTATCTAAACTTGGCAAATTGCATAGGGTCTTTGAGCATTGGTTTATTTTGATGAGGTAGTTTGGATGTAAATTATTATATGGATCTCTTATTAATTTGATTTACTCATCATGATGCATTTATCTTGAGATCCTTGGAGGGTGTATCCATTTGTCTTTGCAGGACCCAACTAATGGAAATTATTTTTCTTGGGCTTCCATGGGGCTTGGAGCCCATAGGTTGGATACCGGGGCCCACATGACGAATGATGAATAAATGAATTTGGAGGTCTAAAGGACATCATGGAGGACCTCACCTATCCCCTACCACCCAAACGACTTTCCTAAGGAGGCCAAAACGTCCACTTTGAGGGCTTGACGTCAAGTTAGGGATAGGGTTTCGTGGTGATTGAGGACACTTGACACATTTTGGAGGAAATAACCCTTGGATCATGGAAGAAAGACATTGATTTAATACCATTGGCATTTGGAGGCATAGCGTTCCCTTCTCCAACTCAACGAATAGAACAAAAGTGCCAAACGTTTCCCAAGAAGGGGGTGACGTCATGTTTTTAGGGTTTATTTTACGTGCAATGTATGCATTAAATAATATTATTTTTGTAAAGGGGAAAGATAAGGGTTGTTGAACCTTTATATTTTGTTTTACCCTAAGTTTTGTGGATAACTATGTTTTAGAATATTTGTATAAATAGAGATCATTGTATTTCATTTGGATCATAACTCTCCCATCGTGAGAAGATTCCTAGCTGAAATTTGCGCCCTCTTGGGTAAATCTCTCTCTATATCTTGTTATCTTTTTATGTTTTCTTTGTTCTATTGGTCTAAGAAGTAGTGTGCTACCTCTCTTGGAGCTATTCTCTTGCATTTGTGGTCGATTAATCTTGGTAAAAGGAGGTTTATCTTGTTGTTGCTTGGACCAGGTAAGGAATCTATCTTATTGTTGTTTCATTGCCTGGTTACAAGTGTGATTTGGTAGGATTATTGGGGAGTGTAGGGGCATACAACCCCATCATATCTATCATTTTGTTTTGGAATAATTTGTTACATAAGGTTTTACTAGGATAAGTAAAAGGGTTTACACCCTCCTAGTACTTCTTAGTTAGCCTTGCTTTTCTTGGGGAGTAAAAGGGATTACACCCACAAGGGGATAACATTGCTAGCTCATTATTTATTTGAATCCATAACCCAATAGATAAAGACACTAATCTAATTACATTGGATAAATAAAATCATGCATTGGTTAACGTGAAAACTTATGATTTTGAGATTGTCTAAATTGGAATCAATTCTATACTCTATATGCTTGGTTGAGCCACTAGGGCATCTCATTTTTATAAGTGCTTCTTGCTGCTGTTAAAAAATTTAATATACATCCATTAGGGATGTAGAAACCCTAAAAACAATCTCTTAATAACTCACAAACCAACTGTCAGAAATTGCTAGAAGTTTTCTCCTATAATCTATCAATCTCAACGCACCTTTTAGGTGGATTTTTGGCAAGTTTTGGTGGTTGATTTCCTTGCTGAAACAACTTGTTTTATAAATCCATAATGATGATAATTTTCTCTTCAGTACTTGTTTATGACAACCATATCTTGTTGCTAAAGTTTCATGCACCAATAATTGAGTTAAACTAGTCATAGCTAGCTTGTCTCTTGCATCATTAATTATACTTTTAGAAAATTTGTTTAGATATCTTATTATCCTTTGTTGCTGATATATATCATTGTTTATTGCTGCAATTAGAGACATCAAGCTTAAATTTCTTTCCCACCTGACATATATCTCGTACAATTGGATTTTTCTTGTGTCTCGGGAAGGTACAATCACTTCTTGGCGGGTCTTCTATAATGTGGTACATTTCCTACCATCTACGAGACTCTTTTCAAGCCATTTTTACCTTCCATAATTGACCTATAGGGGGACATTTCATCATCTCTTCATCTTCCATCTTCCATATCATTTCCCCTAGGGTCACCCGAGATCCCCCCCTTGAGATGATTAATTCATCTCTAAAGTGACAGGAATAACTATATAAGGTGATAGTGGGTAGGTGTTCTCTTAGTTGTCTCCATATTGTGGTTTGGGTCAGGATTTTACCAACCTAAAACTTGTGTGATAACAATTTCAAAATAAAACAAATTAAGGGAAAAGAGAATAAAATAGAAGATGCACTTATCATAAAATTAAATGTACTTTACAACAGTAAAATGTAAATTGATCCAAAACATAAAATAAAATCAGCAACAGAAAATGATATAAAAATTTACGGGAAAAACTACAGAATAGTGATTCAGTTGAAGAAGAATCAAAATTTAGATACGATCATGATGGATTAATGTTGTATAAGAACATAATTTACATTTCAAATAGTGCAGTTTTGAAGGCTGAAGTACATAAGAAACCTTACTCAAGTCACCCAGGCTACCAAAATACTATAACAACCTTGAAAAAAAAATATTTCTGGCCTAGAATGAAAATTGAAGTGGTTGAATATCTTGGTAGGTGTCTTGAGTGCTAGCAAGTTAAGCAGAGCATCGTCACCCAATTGGATTATTATAGCCAATACCCATTCCTGAGTAGAAATGGGAAGTAATCAACATGGACTTTATTACAGGGCTGCCTAAAACTAAGAAACACAATGATTCCATTATGGTAGTAGTGAACAAACTTACTAAAGTTGCACACTTCATTCCAGTGAAGTCCACTCATAAGGTAATAAACATTGTTGAAATATTCATGAAATAAATCTTTAGAATGCATAGTATACCAAAGAATATAACTTTGTATAGGGACACAAAATTCACCTTGAATTTCTAGAAGGTTTGTTCAATGGTTTGGATACTCAGTTGAATTTTAGTACCACATACCATCCTCAAACTGATGGTCAGTCTGAAAGAACTAACCGAATATTGGAAGATATGTTGTGGATGTGTGTGAATGGAATGTCCCACAAAGTGGGAAGAGTACCTTCACTTGGTTGAATTTGCATACAATATCGATTATCATACCTCCTTAAAGATGAGATGAGTCCCTTTGAAGTAATGTATGACATAAGAAGTCGAATACCTATTAGCTGGGACAATCTAGTTGACAGGATTATCTTGGGTCCAAATAAGTTAAAATAAATGGAAATAATTGTACTAAAATCAAAACAAAACTTGAAAATTGCACAAGATAGAAAAAAGAGCTTTGCAGATTTGAAAATAACACATGCAAAATTTAACATAGGGGATCATGTTTATGTTAAAGTCATACCCAAGAGCAATGCACTAAAGTTGGGAAAAAGTACCAAGTTGGCACCAAGGTTTTGCGGGCCATTTCAAGTGCTCACTAGGGTAGGGCTAGTGGCCTACCAACTTACACTTCTAGCCACCCTAAAAGTTCACAATGTATTTCATGATTCATTATTAAATAAGTATGTACATGATATATCTCATGTTGTAAATTGGAATGTGATTCAGGTGGAACTCGAAGGCGAGTTTTAGGACCGCTATGTATTCTTGACAGGAAGGAAATTATGTTGCGGAACCAAGCCACCGATCAGGTTAAAGTGCAGTGGAGGCACTTTAGTCCCAAGGAGGCTACTTGGGAGATGGAAGAAGCTATGAGAAAGACATACCCATCTCTATTCCAGAGATGATGTGATAATATTGGAACACTGAGGACAATGTTCAATTCAAGGGGGAGAGAATGTAATGTCCCCAAATTTACAGATTTAAATATTTTATTTCTTGCTAAGTTTATGTCGAAAATTGATATTTTGGAAATTATTGGAAAAGACTTATGTGGAACTATGTCATCAAAAACATTGATGAGGAATATTTCTGTAACTTTTATTTTTAATTTATTTAATTAACAAGAAACAAAGTGATTAGAGAATCCAATTACAAAGAGTAAATCATTATTCCATGGGTGAGTGAAAATGATAAAAATCACCGGAGTAAATTATTGTCCATGGAACAAGTGAAACCCTACTCCCAAAGGTGTGGGATGTGAGGGAAAAATCTAGCACAAAAGTAGGCCAATAATATTCCCTAGGGTTAGGGATGAGGCCAACTTGAAAATACCTAGGCAAAGCTATTAAAACACAAGTATATTATGAGGCAAGAAGTTGCCGAGTACTTGTGAAACGAGTTTGATGGTTCTGGGAAGAACTAAACTCTGATAAATATGGAGAAGGTTATATGGTTTCAGTCCCAATGGAATAACAATTCAAGCTCGGGGGTGGCAAGGACAAGTAACTTTGGCTGTTTATGGTTGGGAGGAACTCGTTCTCTACTCAGTTTGTTTCTAGTTATTGAAGAAGGCTCATATATGTTCCTTAATTTATTCATTTCTATTATGTTTATTATTTATTAATATTACATTAGAGAATGATTGCAAAATCTATAGTGTTTGTTACATTAGAGAATGGCCACCAAATTTACAGTATCTATTTATAGCTAAGAGAATATTTTGTTCTTTTTATTATTGAATTGTTTGCAACAGGAAACATCAATATGCCTATAGAATGTTATCTTCTTTAGAAAAAATATTATTTATAAATATTGCAATGAAAAATACAAGAAATACTTAGCTTCTCTTTTATTTCCAAATAGGTTTAACTATCCAAAAGATGAAGTTTGAAATCAAAAAGTTCTTGTTTGGAAATATAAAGAACTATATATACACAGTAAATATATTGCAGACTTAGTTATATATGTTAATTTTTTCTTTGTATTGTTTTCTTTTCAAAAACAATTGCTCAAAGATATATAAGAGTACCTCTCGAATAACATATATTATAGCAAGTAAAAATAATGATTCTTTTAACCTTAAATAGAATAAAAAATATGATATCAAACATAGAGTTCCTAACTAGAGAACCATTTCAATACAAAATATATTAGAGAGATAAAAATAATATATAAGAGTAAAATAAAGACTCAGGATTTAAACAAACGTAACCAAGTGAATAAATATATAATACCAACAATTTAGTAGAGTTATATATGTGAAATGGTCACTCCATTAGCCATACCTTTGACGTTGGAGTTAGCCCATAGTATAAAGTTAACAAAAATGAAACTATAAATTATATCTTGTCTTTTTATTAGAGATATAAACCGTAAATAGTAATGTAAAGAATATTACAGAGTTACTAAACCTCTGTAGAAAGAATGTTCACTCAATGTTATTAACGAAACTGATGCTCGCAACAATTGTATGTGTTTCAAACCCTATGTATCCACCTCCATAGATTCTAAGGACGAGAGTGATGTGAGATACATGATATGTTTAATGAACTACAAGATATATTTACCAAAGGCGACCAAAGACCATAGGTATAGTACATGGTTTTAAAGGTGGGATGGTGGATATGAACCACTTATACCCATGATAATGTTATAAAAATATACATATATAACGTTAAAGAACCTTTAACAACATGATAGAGGAGTTAAAACCATAACCTGTATAAAGGTTTTTTTTCCACGAGAAATTAACTCGATTTATATTAGAGATATAAATCATTTACATCAACAGCAGCCATTACATCAACAGCAGTCATGATAGAGATACCTGTATAAAGGTTGGTTTCAATAAACGATGTATGAATAGTAAGTCATGGTAAAAGGATAATCATTCTCAAAAGATATGATAAGGTAGAGAGGTTTAAATAACACATAAACAATACGAGTCTTCTCCAAAAACATGGAATCACATTGGTTATTTATAATGTGGGCTTAGGTGGAAAGAAACATAATATTATATGAACATGTAAATGGAAAACATAACCATAAATTATTTACTTCAAAAAAAAAGATTACATTTTTTTATTTACGAAGAGAACAATTGCAGGCGCCTTTAAACATGTACCTTGTCAAACATTTTGTTAAGTTACACAAGATAAAATTCCAAATATAACTACACGAGTACACTATTGGTGATGGAAATTAAAAAAAAAATTGATGAAAAGAGTTGTTATAGTTGGCCATGGTTGACCGTGGTGGATTATGTGTGACTTTGGTTTCTTATGATTGACTTCAGTTGGACATGGTAAATTGAAGTTAAAAATTTTAATCATGGTTGACTACATTCGATTTTGGTTGACTTTGATTAAATATGCTTGACTTTGGTTGACTATTTTTTTACTATGGTTGACCATTATTAACTATAGTTAAAAATGATTGACTATGTTTGAATATGGTTGATTTTGGATGATGATTGTTGATTATAATTGACATTCACTTGACCATGCTTGAATGTGGTTGACCATGATTGACTATGGCTGACCATGGTCAATAAGATTGAATATGGATGACCATGGTTAACTATTGTTGAGAATGCTTGACCATGGTTGACTTTGGTTGATCTTGGTATACATGGTTAACCATGTTTGACTATGGTTGACCATGTTTCATTGTATGTTTAACCATTGTTAACCATGTTTGACTTTGATTAACTATGGTTACACATGGTTGACTATGGTTTGGCCATGTTTGACAATGGTTGTTCATGATTGACTATGGTTTACCATATTTGACCATGTTTGGATATGGTTGACCACAATTGATCATGGTTAACAATGTTTGACCATGGTTGATTATGTTTTACTATGATCGACTTGGGCCAACCATGGTCTACTATGGTTAAAATTGATTCACCATGGTTGACTATGTTTGACTATTGTTGACCATGCTTAATGATGGTTGATTATACTTGACATTTTGGTGACCACAGTTGACCATGTTTAAACATGGTTGATCGTGTTTGAATATGGTTGACCGTGTTTGAATATGGTTGACTATGTTTGTGCATGCTTGAAAATAGTTGACCATGGTAGATTTTGATTGAATATGGTTGATCGTGGTTGACTATGGTTGAGAATGCTTTACCATGTTTAACAATGGTTTAACATGGTCAACCAAGGGTGGTTGTATATAACCATGGTTGAATTTGGTTGACCTTAGTTAACCATGGTTGATCATGTTTGACTATGGTTAACAATGTTTGACTATGGTTGAATATGGTTAACTGTCTATAACAATGTTTTCCTACGATTGTCCATGTTTGACTATGGTTGACATTGGTTGAACATTGTTGTCTAAGAATTAGCCATGTTGGACCATATTTTTCCATGGTTAACCATGTTTGGGTATGGTTGACCATGTATGACTATGGTCGACCATAGATGATCAAGGTTGACCATAGTTGACTATGGTTGACCATTCACAACTATGCTTGACCATGGTTAAATTTTGTTGACCATATTTGACTATGATAGACTATAGTTGAATATATTTGACTATGGTTGATTATGGTGGAATGTGTTTGACTATGGTTGATTTTAGTTGGCTATGCTTAACTTTGGTTATCAATGGTTGAACATGTTGGACTATGGTTAGCTTTAGTTGACTTAGATTAACCGTGGTTGAATTTGGTTGACCATGTTTGAATATGGTTGACCACATTAACTATGGTTAACCATGGTGACTATGGTTGACAATTGTTTACCATGGTTGTATTTAGTTGACCATGGTTGTCTTTGGTTGACTTTGGTTTTAATATGGTTAAACATGGTTGATCATGGTTAACTTTGGTTGACCATAGTTTATTATGGATGACTATGGTTGCCTATGTTTAAATATCATTGACTTTGATTGGCCTTGGTTATATATGGTTGACTTTGGTTTACTATGGTTGACTCCATTTAACCATGTTTGACAATGGTTTCCCATGATTGACATAGGTAGACTATGATTCACTTTGGTAGACCATGGTTGGACATAATTAACCATGGTTAACTATGGTTGACCATGTTTATTATGTTTAACCCAGGCTTACTATGGTAATCTCACATTGTGATGTTCATGATGGTTGACTTATGACTAATTGTTATGTTCCTCAATGGCTGTGTTGTATTATGATGTCCAATAAGGGTTACGTCACATTCTTACATTTATGAAGTTATGTTCAATTGAGACGTTCCCCATTGAATATGTCACAATGTGATATTCATCTTCATTGACTTGTGTTGAATTGCTACATTCCTGAATTGTTATGTCACATTATGACATTCATCAAGGGTTATGTCACCTTGCAACATTCCTTAAGGGAGACGTTTCAATGCAATGTGACTAAATGATCACAATGCATTGTGATATTCACCTTGGTCAACATATATGGAATTTCTATGTTCCTCAATGGTTATGTCGCATTGTGAGGTACATATTAGAGGACTTATTTGAAATTGTTGTGTTTTTCAAGGGATATGTTACATTACGAAATTCATGAAAGGATATGTTGAATTCAAATGTTCCTCAATGGTTATGTAACATTGTGACATTCATCTTGATTGAATTATGTCAAATTTCTACGTTTCTAAATGGTTATGCCACCATGTAATGTTACTCAAGGGTTAGGTTAGATAGTGGTATTCCTCAATGGTTATTTCAATATTGTGATATATTTTATGATTAACTTATGTTAACCATGATTTTCTTTAGTTGGCCATCGTTGACTATAGTTGACAATGTTGATTATGGTTAGCAATGGTTGACTATGGTTGAACATGTTGATTATTTTTAAGCATGGTTTATTATGGTGATGTCGCATTATGGTGTTCATCTTGGTTGACTTATGTTGAATTCTTACATTCCTCAATCGTTGTGTGGCATTGTTATTTCCATCAAGCATTATGTCACATTATGACAATCCTCAATGGTTATGTTTGGTTGAGATGTTCCCTAATGATTATGTCCCATTGCGACATTCATATTCAATGACTTATGTCGAATTGCTACATTCATGAATGGTTATGTCACATAGTGATGTTCATTAAGGGTTATGTCACCCTACGACATTCGTTAAGGGTTATGTTTTAGTGCAATGGTCATGAATAGTCATGATGCATTGAGATATACAACTTGGTCAGCATATATAAAATTGTTATGTTCCTCAATACTTATGTCGCATTACAAGGTACATCTTGGTGGACATCTGTCAAATTGCAGTGTCACATTGCAATGTTTAGGAAAGGATACGTTGGATTGCTATGTTCCTCAATGGTTTTGTAGCATTACAATGTTCATCTTGGTTGAATTATGTCGAATTTATATCTTCTTTAATGTTTATGTCACAATGTGATGTTTCTCAAGGATTTGGTTAGATTGTGACGTTCCTCAATAGTTATTTCATATTGCAAAATTTATCATGGTTGAATTATATGCTGACCATGGTTGTATTTGTTTGGACATGATTTACTCTGGTTGAATTTGTTTGACTTTTTTTACCATGTTTATTATAGTTAGCCATGGTTGGATATGATTGACCATGTTGATTATGTTTAACCATGGTTTACTATGGTAATTTTGCATTGTGACGTTCATCTTAGTTGACTTATGTTGAATTGAAAATAAATTCCTCAAGGGATATTGTTAGACAACACATAAATAAAGATAAGAGTGGATGGACATTTTATTAATTCATATGATACACTTATACATACATTCATATGACCTTCGGATTTATACTCCAAGGTCTCTTGGACTCCCTACAACAGTTATGTCTTATGATGTTTCATATTCCTTCATCTAGTAACCCTAAACAGATTATGTTTCCAACATTCCCCCCCTTAATACAAAGGGGTGTATGTGAGTCCAAGGTGAGAACTAATATCTGAAAGTCATAGGTGATTTTAAGAACCCCCCCGCCCCTCTCCCCCTAAATTTATATGTATAATAAATGGGTGAATCCCCATGAAACATAGGAAAAAATGAAGGCTATTTTATCAATAATATAATATGTATATATAAATTTTTGGCAAATATTTTAGTCAATTATATAATCTTGTAAAATCTTGGTGAATATTTCACTGAATTATAAACTCTTGTAAAATCTTGGAGAATCTTTTACTGAACTATAAAACCTTGTAAAGTTTTGGCGACTTTTTTGATAAAGTATAAAACCATATATAATAATTTGAAAATGTATTCATTAAACTTTAATATTCTCATTTTACATATTTGGAAAAAGAAACATAATTTGTCCATCCTTTAGACAATGCTGCAAGCATTAAGGGTTATGTTTGTCAAGGTTCCCACTGTACACTCTTGCATATCCCTCTACCAATTTTGATGATATTTCACCACAAAGTTGATATGTGTTGATCCCGACCACCACTTCTGTCAAGCTCAGGATATATTAATATTTTCTCTACCACTTCTATTATAGATTCTTTATTATTGATTCATTGATTATGAAAGGACCCTTCAAACAAGTTCATTATAGATGATAGGATGTTCTTAAATAGGAGCGCACATAATTATATCCATCGATAAATCCAAAAGTATCATAATATTGATAGGTCACATTCCATGCATGAATTTTTCTCTAATCATCCATTTGTACTAAAAAAGGACCCCTTTCTGAGGAAGAGAGGTCTCCTTTATCCCTTATATTTTTATTGTCTTATAAAAAAATAGGACACATAACTTTGTAATAAATGTTGGGCATAGATTAGGCCTTAGAAAAAGAGATAGTCTTAGTTAGACTTCCATAATTAAGCATGAACAATAAGAGATGTAGATTAAGTAAGAAATATTATTTTATCGTGTATATCTATACCTAGCAGTAGCATGGTGCACAGTCAAATTCCTACCACCCATTTTAAGCCCATTAAGTGTAGCACATGCAATGTCTGTCACTTGGATCCTACTACATACCAACTCCCAAAATTGAGTTGCATAAAAGTAACAAAGAAATAAATGATACTGGATTATATAGAAAGCTATTTTTTCCATGCGATACATGCACCAATAATCATACCTCTTTCTTAGTTACATGAAACTCACCATAACATGTGCATTATTAGCAAAAATTATGTAATGTTTTTTTTCAAGATTGTTCTTAAACTTTGACTTCAAGAATGATAGTGAAATAAACATTCTCTCATCCTCCACTATCTACGTGTATTGCTATTTTAGTCTTGACATCAAAAGTATAATTGCATTAGAGGAATGTCGATCTCATGCTATTAGGTCTCCTATGATGAACACATAGGAACCTAGTGTGTAGACCATTTTTCTCTTGATTCAATGAAAATAAGATGAAGCCAGTCATTCCACAACAAAGGGTTCAATCAAACATAAAATTAGAACTTGAAGCATTCAAGAGACTAACACGAATTTTAACCAAAATAAACCCAAAATTTCAAACTTGACAAAATGTTCCAAAATTCAAGAAACAAACAAACCATTAAAATTTACCAAGATATTAGAGCTTGACATGAAAGAAATTTCTTCTACTTGAATGAGCCCATTCTTGCTTAGAGGAAGTCTTGTTAAATTGGGTATTTTCCCTTTAATACTAGGACATTGTCTATGTGAAGAGATAGTTCATAGCTTCATCAAATTCTAGTTTCGTTTGCTGCACATACTAGAAAGAGACAATGTAATAGTTAAATACCAAAACATAAATCTTAAAAAAATTGCAACAAGGAAAAGTGGCTCTAACGTTACAATGAAAAATACAAAATATATAACCCATTTTTACCTGAAATGCAACCTCAAATTGGCATATAGTAATTTTGTTATGATAAAGAATTTCCAACCTACTTTAAAAATAGAGGAACAACGAATCACAAGAATCACATCATTTTTGCTATTCCATTCACTACTTCTTGCACCACCAATGAAACACGTATACCAACTTTGACTTCAAGAGTGATAGTGTAATAAACATTCACTCATCCTCCATTGGCTACATGTAATGCTCTTTTATTCTTGGCATCAAAAGTATAATTGCATTAGAGGAATGTTGGTCTCATGCTAATATGTCTCCTATGATGAACGCATAGGATCCTAGTGCATGTACCACATTTCTCTTCGCTTAGCTAAATAGAGCTGATTTCCCTTTCTAAATAATCAACAAGTCTTTTCAAAGAAAATATAAAATAAACATAGTAGATCCTAAAAGGTGAATATTCTCAAGCCATGCCACAAAGTGAAAGGAAATAAAAATCTTTCCTTGACCATCAAACATATTAAAAACAAATCATAATTATGGAAAACACATCGAGTGCCCACAGAATAACCAAAGCCATATATTAAGCCTAATACCATATGTTTCTCAAATAAATGTCATGATAAAAAGATAAAAAAAGTTTTTTACTCAACAAAGGTCTTTAATGTTAACCCAAACCCTTGACTCAATGGAAATAAGATGAATCCCTTAGCCAATCATGCCACATCAAAAGGTTTAGTCAAACATCGAATGAGAACTACAAGCATTCAAGGGACTAACACAATTTTTAACCAAAGTAAACCCAAAATTCCAAACTTGACAAAATGCTCCAAAATGAAACAAACAAACAAACCAATAAAATTTATCAACATATTAGATATAGACATCAAAGAAATTTCATCTACTTGAATGAGCCCATTCTTTCTTAGTGAAAGTCTTGTTAAATCAAATGTTTACTCTTTAATACTGGACTATATATGTGAAGAGATAGGTCCCATCTTCATCAAATTTCAACTTCATTTGATCCATGTGGATATTGGTGGCCACCCACATATTCCAACTGGCTCCTATTGACAGTATTTAGTTCAACACGTTCTTATGTAATTCTTTGTAATTGTGGGTTCTACACTTCTGGGGCTGTTTGAAGCCATACAAATATTCCAAGTGTAGATTGGTGGCCACCCACCTAATCCAACTAGCTTATTTTGGATGTTTTCATGTCATCACATCTTTCTGTACTTCCAGGGCCATTTTGGGGCCCTAAACAATGTTTTTTTTGGCTTTCCACGATCAAATTGTAGACATATTCAGAGTTTGACGACATAATTTGTATTTCTTGTAAATACCTTTCCAACAGGCTATCACGCGCCTAAAATGAAGGTCGTATGCAAAAGTTACGACCCCAAGAAGTTGAAGTACCAACTTACCCATTGGGCCCACATAACTTTTGGCGTTTCATCTCCTAGGGTTAGGTTTTTGGATGTCTAGGGTTTTGGAATTCATGAGTAATGTTAAAAATTCCTTTGGAGACTCATTGTAATCATTCTTCTCAGAAAGATGCACATAGCATCCACATCTCTTCTCAGAGATAACTACCACCATTCGAGCATGTTGTTTTAATTTCTGCAGTTTTACAATTTCAACCTATTTTATTTATTCAATAGAAGTTATTGTTCACTGGATATCTGTTGTTGTTCTCAGTATCTCTGTTTATTGTATTCAGTCTGTTATTCTTTTCGTTTCGCTCATAAATCTAGATCAGTGGTATCATAGTAGTTTACTCTTCATTTATTTTTCTTCATGCATGTCCTTAGTAAGATCTGGGTACAAGAAGTTGGGAGTCAAACCAGTCGAGCCTTTGTAAGATCAACCATGTTGAGCTCGACCAAAACCCATGGGGAATGAGAATAGATATGATGGAGCATGAGATCCTTTTAAAATGATTCTCTAGGATGCCCTTACACGAAAAATGAATGAAATGATGGACAAATTTGCACAGATCCTTCGATGACTACCCACATGAGATGCATCTTCATCAAGTGGCCATGCAACCCCCTTCAAGGTACAAGTAAATTTTGATATTCCATTATTTGAAGGACTGATAGATGCAGATGTTGTAGATAAATGGCTGAATCTGCTCGAAGGGTATTTTTCGGTCAACAATTTTTCTGAGAGGGAAAATATTACTTTTTCACTCCTCAAGGTTGTCCCCCATGTTGAGGACTGGTGGGATACTTACTTTAAGCAAAGGGCCATAGAGAAATATGCAATATTTGTGGTCTCCCCCACATGGGATTCCTTCAGGGATTCCATTAAAGAGAAATACTATCCTATTGGAAGCTACAAGGACCAGTAAACAAGATGGACCACGCTGCGTCAGGAAAGGGACCAGATTTCACCAATATTTTCCATACCCTGTGCACCAAATTGGGTATCAAAGACTTTGAACAACATATGTTTCTAAAATACCATGGTTGTATGCATAGATACATTCAAATAGAGATGTATTTTTTGGACATCGCATCATTAGGTGTGGCTTATAGATATGCTATCAAGATTGAGCATAAATTTAAGCAGAAGAGGCGAGAGTTTGGATTTGCAAACTGCTCACAACCAAAGCAGGGAAAAGGCAGCCCCAACCCACAAAACAAGGGACATAGAAAATATGGTCGTGCTCAGGACAACTAGTCCAAGATGTAACCTAATAAGGGTAATGAGAAGTCGAAGAAGGACACGGGAAAATGGTGTGAATACCATAAAATCCCTTGGCACAACAATGAAGAATGTTGCTCCAAGAAGTCACTGGTGGTCGAGATGAAAGCTTCCGAGTTAGAGGCAGATTATAACTCTGAATCAAATCTAGAAAGTGGGAAGCAGATCATCGATGCCAAACCCAGTGCCACTGTCGCTACCACCAAAGTCCAACCAAGCAAAGCAGAAGAACCAGAGGAAGGGGAACACCTTTTTCACTCATAAATATGGGTAAATGGGACTCCATTGCATTTCATTATCGATAGCAGAAGTAAGAAGAACCCGATTTCAATAGAGGTCATCAAGCGGCTGGACCTTCCGATAACACCGCATCCACAACCCTACACCATCGGCTGGCTTCGCCAAGGACGCTATCTTTGCATCAACCAATAGTGTCGTTTGCCCTACAACATAAATCCCTTCAAAGATGAGGTATTGTGTGATATTTCTCCCCTTGAAGTTTGTTATGTTCTTTTAGGCCAACCATATTTGTGGAAGCGACATGCTATGTATGAGTCTAGACCCTGAAATGTTATTATTACTTTGGGTAAACAATTGTACATGATACCATAGGTAGCGCTGCCTACCACTATTTCTTTAATCTCTGCTAAGCAATGTAGTAAGGTCATTTCAAAGATCAGGAAGTTTGTCTTCTTTTTTATCGTGCTCGTAGTAAGTAGAAGGTCGCCGCCACATTTGTGACCTCTACATAGAGCCTCTCTTTGCAGTAGAAGTAAGTGGACGAGATCATGGAAGAGTACAAAGACATCTTCTCCTCACCCACCAGGGTATCGAAACACTGCCAAGTCAAGCATCCAATTTATCTAACCCCCGGTTCATCGCTTCCTAATGGACCAGTCTATCATTGCTCGCTGATGGAAAATGATGAAATCAAGTGCTAGATCCAAGAGCTTCTTTAAATGGGGCACATCTGACCCATCTTCTCCCCTTGTGGAAGCTCGATTGTGTTGGTGCATAAAAAATACCGGACTTGGTGGCTCTACATTGATTACATAGAATTAAACAAAATCACACTCAGTAACCGATACCCAATTCCCTGAATTGATGACCTTCTTGACCAAATCAAGGGGGAATTTTTTTTCAACAATATTGACCTAAAGTCTGGCTACCACCAGGTTCCCATTGAACCAACTGATGTATGGAAGAAAATTTTCAAATCTAAAGAAGGTCTCTTCAAATGATTGGTCATGCCCCTTGGCTTAACAAATGCACCAACAAATTTCATGATATTGATGGATGATGTATTGAGACCCTTCACCAACTCTTTTGTGGTGGTATATTTGGATGACATCCTTATCTTCAATAAAACTTGGGAGAAGCACTCTGCGACAACACAAGCTATATGCCAACTTGGAAAAATTTTCCTTTGGCATGAAGAAGGTCTAATACTTGGGATACATTGTTGATGAGGATGGGGTGCATGTGGATCCAAGTAAGATCCAAGTCATTCATGACTGGCCAACCCCGACCACACTAAGCGAGCTTCAAATCTTCTTGGTACTTTCCAACTTCTACCGAAGGTTCGTGTTGGGATTCTCCCATATTGCATGGGCCCTTGTCCAAGTAACCAAGGGTGGTGGCAAGGAAAAGTTCGCATGGGGGCAGGCACAACAATAAAAATTTGATGATCTAAAGCATTGATTATGCTCAACTCCAATACACTCCTTACCTGATATGCAAAAATCGTTTGAGATTGAGACTAATGCCTCCGATTATGCTGTAGGAACAATTCTCACTCAGCATGGTCATTTAGTAGCATACCATAGTGAGACACTCTGAGATATTGTCCGAAAATACCCCACCTATGAAAAATAAATGTATTCCATTGTGCAAGTCTGCCGTCAATGGAAACATTACATTCTGGGAAAGGAGAAAATCATCCACATTGATCAAAAGCCTCTTTAGTTCATATAGACATAGGGGAAGTTGCATAACGACCGCCATCAAAAGTGGTCCACATACCTACAATAGTTCCATCTCAACATAAAGTATAAAACATGGAGCACAAATCATGTCGTTGACTGCCTCAGTTTCCCTCCCGTCGCTGCACTCGCCACAGTGCTCCATTCCTATGGGCATGAGACATTTGAGTGGCCCCAACTTTATTAGCGTGACCCTGAATTCACCACCACCTATCATCTCTTGGGTATAGGAGTGAATGTCACTGATTTTCACATTCAGGATGGACTATTATTCCATCTAAGCCACCTCTATGTTCCCACAAGCAGATGTGCAAAGATTATTTGAGAGGATCACTATATTCAGATGGCAAGACATTTTGACGTGGAGAAAACTGTGGCCATTCTACATAAACATTTTTATTGGCCAAAACTTCGACAAGACATCAACAAGTATATCAGATCTTTCACTTCCTATGCCATTTCCAAGCCAACCATAAAGAATCAAGGCTTATACACCCCTATTCCTACTCTCGATAGGCCTTGGGAATCCATCTCGATGGATTACATGTCCGACCTTCCATTCACCAAGCACGACAATGATTATGTATTTGTGGTGGTTGATCGGTTTTTGAAGATGGCCATTATCAAAACCTGCAAGAAGAACATCACAAAGAAAGATACTGCCAAGCTCTTCTTTGAACTGCCATTTTTGGATACCATAGACCATCACCTCAGGTCGGGACAACAGGTTCCTCAACACATTTTGGTCGAGTCTTTGGTCACTATTGGACACCAAGATCACTAAATCCACTGCTTTCCACCCCAAAACTGATGGCCAAACAAAGGTCGTCAATTGGATGATTGTGCACATTTTTCACATGTACAAATCTAAGCATCCACATACATAGGATGAGAGTCTTCCCTATGTTCAACACAACTACAACATGGCTCTCCATATCTCCACCAACCATAGCCCATTTCAGGTGGGGTTAGGATTCCAACCCTTGGGTCCCATTGATGTTGCACTACCTCTTGCAACCACACAAGTAAAATCTTCCCATGTTTAGTCTGAGGTCGACACAGCCACCAGATTCGTTGAGAGGATTCAACACATCCACCTACAGGTCCATGAGATTTTGCAGAAATCCAATGCTAAGTACACGCAACACCATGATCAACACCGGGTACCGCACCAATTTCAAGTGGGAGACTAGGTCTGGTTACATTTGCAGAAAGAGCGCCTTACATGGCCCCATTGGAAGATTCACCCACTTCGCTATGGGCCTTACACTATCATCAAGGGTGTAGGTAGAAATGATTTTGGGCTCAACACTCCACCCTTCCTTGGCTTGCACCCAATGTTCAATGTGGACCTCCTTCGACCATATTTTCCACCATTATTGGACACCTCAGAGATCGCAGAATAGTTGACATCAATAGAGCTCAACCATGACTGCATGGAACATGCATCCACTAATCAGATAGTGGACACATAGGTGAACGGAACTCGCCAATAGAGGATCCAACTTTATTGGGTTGTCAAGGCATGGCAACGCCTCCACCAAGACAAGTGGCTCACCCAGGGCCAAATTCAATAGAAGTTTTCTCACTTGATGGGGGCACTCAATGCAATGGAGAAAATTTCTTCCTAAGGGGGGAGGACTGATTTAGGTGGATATTGGTGGCCACCCACCTATTCCAACTGGTTCCTATTGACAATTTTTAGTTCAACACGTTCTTCTATAATTATTTGTAATTGTGGGTTCTACACTTCTGGGGATGTTTGAAGCCTTACACAACTTCCAGGTGGATATTGGTGGCCACCCACCTAATCCAACTGGCTTATTTTGGTTGTTTTCATGTCAACACATATTTCTGTACTTCCAGGGTTGTTTTGGGGCCCTAAACAATGTTTTTTTGGCTTTCCATAGTCAAACTATATACAGAGTTAGAGTTTGACAACATAATGTGTAGTTCTCGAAAATACCTTTCCAACGGGCTATCATGCATCTAAAAGATAGGTCATATGCAAAAGTTATGACCTCGGGAAGTTGAGGTACCAACTTACCCATCGAGGCCCACATAAATTTTGGCGTTTCATCTCCTAGGGTTAGGTTTTTGGATGTATAGGGTTTTGGAATTCATGAGTAATGTTAACAAGGCCTTTGGAGCCTCATTGTAATCATTCTTCTCAGACGAATGTGTGTAACAACCACATATCTTCTCTGAGATAGCTACCACCATTCGAGCAAGTTGTTTTCAGTTTTACAGTTTCAACCTATTTTATTTATTCAACAGAAGTTATTGTTCACTGGATATCTATTGTTGTTCTCAATATCTCTGTTTATTGTATTCAATCTGTTATTATTTTCGCTACGCTCATAAATCCATATCATCATTTCCTATCACATACAAGAAAGAGACAATGTAATAGTTAAATATCAAAACATGAATTTTAAAATAACTTGCATCAAG
This sequence comes from Picea mariana, assembly GCA_032191745.1. Lineage (NCBI taxonomy): Eukaryota > Viridiplantae > Streptophyta > Pinopsida > Pinales > Pinaceae > Picea > Picea mariana. The sequence continues at coordinate 320,140 of JASDQU010103471.1, read as the reverse complement.
AAAATGTGTCTCAATTCTTACAATGAGAAACACAAAATATATAACCTATGTTTACCTAAAATGCAACCTCAAATTGGTATATAGTAATCTTGCTATGATAAAGAATTTCCAACCTACTCCAAAAATAGAGGAACAACGAATCACAAGAATCACATCATTTGTGCTATTCCATTCACTATTTCTTGCACCACCAATGGAACACATATACTAGAATAAGTGTCCCCTATGCCCTCAYATATATTGTATTAGATCRAATCTTGTGGTATATCAMTTTTCCAGTTCTCATCTTGGTGCTCATTTTCTTCATTCTAAACACGACCCTYTCCATATRGACTATCAGATTCATTATGAGCCTCCAAAGAATTATGTTTCGTATCAAGTTCATTASAKAAATTTGTTATATTGTTTTCTCCCCTTCTATCACAATCTGATTGCCAAAGAGCTAGTGCTATTTCATATGGAAAATTGGTAATGTCATACTTTGTTACATATAATCTTAAACATATATCCATATGTTTATCAAGTTTGTTCCTCATCTTTGACTTAAAAAATGTCAGTGCATTAAACACTCTCTCATCCTCTACTGATCCTAAAATCATGGTTTGACACAAGTCCACTAATTTGAAATATTATGATATGTTTTCCTGTAAGTATTGGTTAGCACCTAAAATAGAACATAATCTTGTTATTTCACCATATTCTAGAGGATTCTTCAAAACACGAAATTGATTGCACATTGTTTCTGCGAAGCATGTGACTTGTTGAAACAATTTTGATTTATGTAAAACACGTTCAACTTGTTCTCCATGTATCTCGACCTTCTTTTAAAAGTGGTCCCCTAAAGTGTTTAATTTTTCCACAAAGTTGCATTTTAAATTAGTGTGACAATTTTTGTTGTTCCAATCTTGAGGGTACACCATAGACATGGCCTCCGACAATTCATCTCGAGGAAATCATTCTCTTATCTCCGATGATAGTGATTTTGTAATTTATATCAAATTGCATTTCACTGAAATGACAACATTGTCGAATAGGTCTCTTGACACAATGCACTCTTTGGTAGTTCAACTTGTCTTATCAATATAATGAAAAGGAACCAGATATCCACACACTGCCATACATAGTATCCCCTTTTTTTTATCAAACTTCAATTTTTTTTTCAATATTTTCTATACCAATGATCGTAGTCCATTTGTAAACCATGGACCTATGAATGATTCTGGCATCGTATACAAATTATCCAATGAAAGACATGCAAATTTTCTTGCATTTGTGTATTCTACAATATACATTGTGCGACTTTGAGATATTTTCACTAGGACATTCATTTCATCTAGAATATGAAGAATTCCAACGAATGTTAATAATGTCTCTATGTCAGTTAGTCGAAAGAGAAGATATTGAGCTCTATCTACACTGAAGCGATGTTCATACATCACCCCTACCAAGGATTGGTACTCACTAAATAATATTTGAGATGGTCCATTCAATGAGATCCATCTTGTATCAACATCTTTTAATATCTTATTTCCATTTGTAACACCGTCAACAATTTTTTTAAACTCTGAAAATCATTTGGGACTATGAGAAAAATATGCATAAGCCTCTCGTACAATATCTTCAACTTTTGAAATCAATGGAAACTTGCTTACTATTTTAAATGCAAGGTTCATTCTATGAGCCATATAATGAATACTAAACATATATGGTGAAATTGATAGTTGTAGTCTAACACAAAGGCCATTCCTTTATCCTTGCATTACTGATGCTCCATCCGCTCCAATACATACCAAATTTTTTGCGATCATTAAATGATCCACTCCACCAATTTCCTTCAAACTCTTAATAAAAATTTCATAAATATTTTCAGCTATAGAATTCTCCCTCATTTTATGAACCCCAAGTAGATATGAATGTCTAATATGGTCATTAACCATACAAATTCTCATACATATCCATGAAGTATTATCAATAGTTGCATGCATGCCCAAGGAAGGAGCAATCATGATGGATTGATTCTAATTCTTTCCTACTATTCTAATTGTGTGTGTTTAAATTGAACATTCTTTCTAACCAACTCTTTCTAAGCACATTGGCCCTGTAAGGATCTAAGAATCCATTTGGCAGCCAAGGCTATTATTAAAATTGTTTAATCCCAATCCACCTAGCTTATTAGTTCTAGTAAAAATATCCCAACTTGCCACATGTATCATTCTTTGTCTCATCCAAAGGCAATGACAAAAACCTAGCATTTGTAATCTTCTCTTTCATATCATCCTTTTATACTTGAGCTAGATATTTTTCCCATTCTCAACCACTCATTAAAGACGAATGATAAGATGGAAAGTTTTGAATTTGAAGAAAATATAGATATTTCATGTAATCTGGATAATCTGTCATAGGACAACCTTTAGATAAGATGTGAAATACGATGCTTAGTTGAATTGTCTTGGATAAAAAATTTCTTTCCATTGTCTTTTCAAATAGAGATTTGATGCTTCCTCCACAAGCCTCGAGTTTTTCCTTACTTATTAAATATTTATTATATTCATCGACATATTTGACATGTCGACATTCCTTAGAAAATTTCCATATGACAATATATTTCTCCTCGCCATCTGCAATTTTATTTTCATACACCTTTCCTACATGTTTCTCTATTGTATCTAACTTCATGTGAAATGTCGTTGGCGAGCCAAGTTTCCAAATACATATATTGCATGTAAATTTTGGTTTCTCTTTCTCATTTTTTGGAGGTATTGGTTCAATAAATGGAAATTTTGAGACCCAATCTATTTGGAATCCTCTCCCTATGTCCCATTGGCCTTTTTGTCTTTTTCGTGAATTGGTTGTGTTCTTTTCCAATGAAATATTTTCAACATTTGTACTTCCAATTTATGGTGAAAATGCATTTATCTCACTTTGATCACCATAGGACCATATTCCCTCATATATTATTTGGATATTAGATGCCTTATCAAAGAGTTGACATCCCTTTCAGTGATAGGTTTCTCAAAATATATTGAAGCATGAAGAGAATGTGGATCCTTGGATTGAGGTATTTGAAAGTATGATGATAGATCATTTTGTCTTGATCTTTTCTTCCCACGATTGGTGTTTGAAATCTTAATAAATATTACACAATTGAAATTTCAAATCGATCTAGAAGACAAAAGTGAAACCTGCATGAGAAATAATATAAAATTAGTAAATTTCCTACCAAGTATACCATCTTTGTATGTATTTATATTTATTATATTTTTTATGAAATAAAATTCTCTAACTTATCCTTTAAAAATGGAAAATAAGCTTGAGGTCAATGAATCCACACAAATAAATGATCCTACAAGATTTCTAGAATGTAGAGACCATTGTCTATAGGTTTAGGCTCAACAACATCAATAATTTAAGGATATCTGCCAAAACATATTTCCAACCCTTTTACAAGAATTTTGCTAGCATGTTTGTAAGTATTTAATATCCTTACATCTAATATTCATAGCATCTGCATGACAACAACAAAGAAACTAGATGTCTCGTGCTCATTGGCATCAAAATTATGTATAGCAAACTACTGAAATGAATCAATTTTACTAATACTTTGTTTATTTTGGGGGATTTTTCTTGTGGTCATCCCATTATTTACATGAAAAAATGGATGTGAAATTTTAACCATCTTTAGCCATGTAGGCCTAGTAGGGAAATGCTAACCATACCAATACCCTTTTATGCACCAATAAATAATCTTGTTGACAAGTATATTTCCTTTCCATCCAAATAATAAAGACTCAAAGACAAGGAATCAAAGAGAGCTACACCTTGTACAGTTTCTTTGGGTCTTGTGGTTGGAAAGAAACAACATATCTTTCATAATAAGGAGATGTTTATTCATGTAGTGTAGTAAATAAAATATGTTTATGAAGGAATATGGAAGTCTGGAAAAGTAAAACCCCTTGGAGTCATCACAAACTTCAAAATTTTCTGATTGGCATGGATTCGATCCTTTGTTTAGGTATAGATTCTTTGGTCGTGCATGGATGTAGTTATGCAACCATATGATTCTTGTTTCTAGCAATATGATCTGTGATGATCCTGAAAGCTCACTACAAAGTAGTGACTCTGTAGGAATGTATATATTGAAATACCAAGACCACATACTTAAGAAAATTGCACTCACAATTTTTTGAATACCAAAAGGGACAAGTTTCAAAGAAAATCCTCCAAAACAAGCATCGAGGAAATATAGAAAATAAAATGTTGGGAATTAGGAATTTACTCTCTAGAGTATACACTTGAAAGAAGAGCACATAAGAGGATCAAATTGTTTTGTTAGTTAGTCTCCATGGGAAATTTAAGTAAATAAAGAAATATGATGGTTAATTTATGTATGGACAGTCCCTGTACTTGTAGGGAAAGCTATATGGCTACTTTAGTCCTTGTACTTATATGGAAATCTATATGTCTAGTTCAAAACCTTGAATAAAGACCATCATTCAAAGGGTTACACCATGTAGTAATCACTATCCTATCAAATTGTTATAATTTATTTAATGACACCAAGAAACACATAGAATATATTTGTAGGCTTTCACTCCCAACTACACTTGTATGAGGTATGGGTTTTTGATACCATAAACATAAATAACAATTCCACTACTAACCATTTAAGTTT
>JASDQU010103471.1:272054-287959 GCA_032191745.1 Picea mariana | reverse complement strand
GAATGTTTTGTATCATTTCAATAGATAAGAGGTCCACACCTTTAAATCGATCTTGTTAACAGTGATTTGGCCTAGTTCAAAATCAAAACCTTTATGTCTCCCATAAATTCTTGAGTATTCTCTATGAAATTCCTTATCTCATTTTTTTTCCCTGTCCAAAAATCTTATCCATGTCTTTGTGATGAAGTATAGTAGGTTAAGCTGGAAACTTTTGTCAAAAGATTTGGAAAAAATTATATTTTATTTTATGGGATTATAAATATCAAATCCATAAATTGTAGAACTCCGAGATTTTCAAAACTGATGAATCTATTCATGTGATGAGAATCTTCAATTCTAAATTTCAATAAAAATTGATAACCAGATTTAGTTGAAAGTAAAACAAAAACAAACAAATCGTTAACCCGTTATGTTGCTCCCTTTATGATTTTTGTTCATGCTATATTGACTTATTTATTGTTGTTGTTAACCTCAGATTATGTTGTTGTCTATTGATTTTTTGGTGTACATGTTAACCCTTATTTTATAAAAACTGGGAGTAAATTCCTTATGTTACTGTCTAAAAACTGGGAGTAAATTCCTTATTTTATAAAAAATGGGAGTAACCAATTATGTTACTATCTATTGATTTTTGGTGTACATGTTAATCCTTATTTTATAAAAACTGGGAGTAAAATCCTTATGTTACTATCTAAAAACTGGGAGTAAATTCTTTATTTTATAAAAACTGGGAGTAACCAAATTATGTTACTGTCTATTGATTTTTGGTGTACATGTTAACCATGTTAACCCTTATTTTGGTGTACATGTTAACCCTTATTTTGGTGTACAATAGGAGTAAATTCCTTTAAAAATGGGATTAAATTCCTTAAGTCACAGTCACGGGACTTTGACTTGGCTGCGGGGGGCCAGCCCAGTGGCCAAGCCATTGGCATGCCCACGGCTTAGCCACAGGGCTCGCCCCCCATGGCCAAGTCACAGTCCATGGGACTATGACTTGGTCGTGGAGGGGAAGCCCTGTGGCCAAGCCGTTGGTGTGTCCATGGATTGGCCACAAGGCTAGCCCCTAACAGCCAAGTCACAGTTACAATTCTAAACATAAATTTAAATTAACAAAATACAACAATAAAAAAAATTACAATTAAAAATTAAAATTAAAACTTACATAATTTAAATTTAAATTTGAAACATTATATTAGTCTTACCTCCGTCCTCCCGCAGGACCGCCTGCCAATATGACCGCCCAACCATTGGTAGGAATGCCCACCAACACACCCGCAGGACCGCCCGTCAACACGACATCTACGCCTCATAATCACCAAGAGATGAAATTTGAATACAATCCTCACTGAAACTCACCTACAACCCTCATAGTCGCCAAGAGATGACACTCGCCTAAAACCCTCATTGAAACCTGCCTACAACCCTCACAATCACCAAGAGATGACACTCACCTACAACCCTCTCACAATCACCAAGAGCTGAAAAAAAGTTATATTCATGATCTGCGGTGAATATATAAACCGTTTTTCGGTCGAAAAATTCTTTCGGCCAAAAGATTGTTTCGAACAAAATATTCTTTCGACCGAAATATCTTTTCGGCCAGAGTATCTTTCGGCCGAAAAGATATTGCCGAATGAAAAAATGCTTCCGACTAAAATTATACACTAAAATAGAGAGCGTCGTGACTATACCATTCGATTTGACATTCATGTTTTCGACCGAAAAAAAAGTATTTTTCGACCGAAAGAAAATATTAGTTCATCCGAAAAACTTTCATTTGGAATTTTGGAGATTAGATTGTCATGAAAGTGTTACCCACCTTCATGATTTCACCCAAGGGTCTCCTATTAACACCTATTGAGCACATTGAATATCTATTATCTTGTAAGGTTTATTCCAGGTACTCATTGATACATTTGGAGTTATGCAATTCATAGTTAGCAAGAAGGGTTGACGACGAAATTTTCAGAGTTGCAAAAATACTAAAAAAACCCTAGTTTTCGAGGTGTATGCGGGTTGCAGTGGAATACCTCGCACACATACACAGGTTGTAAGTGAAGGAGGGTATGTACATATGCATTCTGAGGAAGAGGATGTCGTTTACAATGGGGAAAATCCATGAAATATTGAGTTTTTGAGGGTGCCTAGTTCTCATAGTCTAAAAGCAACTTCCCAAGAAGTTCTACAGTGGTCAGGTACAACAGATCTATCTATAGGTTCAAAATGTATGTCATATTCTTATGTGTAGTTGGATATTTTTGTCTACATGAGATATGGTTATGGGAGTTTGAGTATTTTCCGTAGAGAGTTTGTTGGTTGTATGACACTTATTGTATGAGATAGATCTATAGAAATACAACATTGGTATGGTTGGTATTCTTTATTGTTACATATTCTTGGGTAGAGTGTTGAGGAATATCTTCTATTTCTTGGTATATGGTTGAGGGATTTTAGTTGTGATGTGTTGGTGAAGTTGTTGATGGATTTTGAGGCTACATATCATAGAGGGTTTGATGTCTACTCCATGTGAGGTTTATTACACTTGATCATGATTGTATACACATGTATGGAACATGACTAGAGAGACATAGATGAACTTGGTTAAGGGATATGTATGATTATGTATGCATAAGGCACAACTACATATTGGACGCAGTGACAAGGTACAGGTTGATGTGACAGAGGAAAAAAAGAGTCCGAGTTTCAGAAAGGTGAAAACCCTATCTTTTTGAAGGTATACATAGGTTGTAGTATAGACATGTTGCGTACATATACAAGCTGCAGTATAGACAGGTCGCATAAATACACAATTTGCAATATATACAGTTTGCGTTCCTATTTTTTTTGTTGGTACAGGAAGAGTACAAATACAAGTTGATCACATGATGATGGTACATGTTGGTTACAGGTTGTTGGCATAGATTGGTACATGTTTGCAGTGGTATATCTCATAGTGATAGTGTGGTAGTGGTAGTGGTTTTTTCATCTATTTGTAACTTATATTTAAATCAAGTGGGACGAGGCAAGGAAAGGGGGTTATAGCCTCCTTCCAGTAGGTGCCGAAGAATCAAGGAGTTGGAGCTTCCTTTAGGTTGGAGCTTGAGAACTAGGTGGTTGTAGCCACCTTGAGGATGTAGTCAGAGAACATAAAGGCTTCTATCCTCCTTCTGGTTATAGCCAGGAAATTGGGGAGTTGAATCTTTGATCCAGGAGGATCTCGATGGCCACCCACCTTTTCCAACTGGTTCAAAACCATTTTTTGGCAACTTACTATTTTTAGCAATTTTTTGGTTCCTGAACTTCCGGGGCCATTTTGAGGGTGTAAACGATGTTTTTTCGCAATTGGGCACCTAAATGATAGTCAAATGCTCAGATTGAGCCCCCTAAATGAATCTCCTCATCAATACATTTTGAACAAGCTATCATGCGCCCTAAACGAAGATTGTATGAAAATGTTACAACCCTGAGAAGTTGATGTACTAACTTACCCCAACAGGGCCCACATGACTTTTGATGCTTCATCTCCTAGGGTTAGGTTTTTGGATGTCAAGAGTTTTGGAATTCATGTTTATTGTAAAAATTCCTTCAGAGCCTCATGGTACTGATATTCTTGCAAATGAGTGTAGTCGTCACATCTCTTCTCAGAGAAGCTGCCAATATTCTAGAAAGATTATTTTCAGTCAACATTTTACAGTTTTCAACATATTTCTTATTTAATAGAAGTCAAGTTTAACTGCATCTCTGTTATTGTTCATTGTTTCTCTATGTTAATATTATAACTATGGTTTCATTTCGTTCCACTCATAAATCTATATCAGTGGTATTGGAGCGGTCTTCTCCTTGTCGTTTTTTTAATGCATGTCCCCGACGCGGTCAAGGTATAGAGAGTTGGGTCTCAAGATTGATTCTCTTGAAGATAAATTATGTTTCATTCCCAAGATACCTTCCTTGGTGGGAGAAAATAAAGATGACATGACAGGAGATCCTTTCAAAATGTTGCTCGAGGAAGCCCTTGAGCGATAGAGGAATGAGATGATGGACAAATTTGCACAAATCCTTCGACAACTGATGACAAGCGACACATCTACCTCAAGTGGTGGCGCCGCCCCATTCAAGGTACAAATCAATTTTTATATTCCTATATTTGAAGGTCAAATTTATGCGTATGCTGTAGATAAGTGGTTAAACCTTCTAGAAGGGTAGTTTTCTATGCACAACTTTTCTGATAGAGAAAATATTACATTTTTGCTCCTCAAGGTTGTCCCCCATGTCAAAGATTGGTGGGAGACTTTCTATGAGCAACAGGAAATAGAGGGATCCACATTATTTGCAATTGCACCCACTTGGGGCTCCTTCAAGCATTCTATTAAGGAACAATACTACCCTATTGGAAGTTATGATGACTTGTATACAAGATGGACCAAACTACAGTAGGAAAGAGACCAAATAGTACCAAAGTTCACTAATGTCTTCCATACCTTGCGCACCAAGATGGGTATCAAAGACTCTGAGCGACATCTGGTGCTCAAGTAATGCGACGGTCTGCATAGATACATAAAAAATGGATTTTTTGGACATCTCATCCTTGGGCGTGGCCTATCGATATGTCATCAAAATAGAGCAGAAGATGAAACAAAAGACACAATAGTTTGGGTCTGGGAACCCCTCACAACAAAAGTAGGGAGAGGGCATCCCCAACCCACAAAACAAACGATAGAGAAAATATGGGAAGCCTCAGGACAACCAGTCCAAGTCGCAAGAAAAGAAGGACAATGGGAAGACGAAGAAAGATACTGGGAAGTGGTGAGAATTCCATAAGATCCCCTGGCATAACGTTGTTGACTGCTGCTCAAAGCAGTCATTGGTGTCTGAGGTAAAATCCTTTCAATTAGATGCAGGTTTCGACTCTGATTTGGAACCAAAAAAGGGGAGATGGATCATTGATGCAAAATCCAATGCCACTGTTTCTACCACCAAGATCCATCTCGGTGAACCAGATGAGACAGAGGAATGGGAAATCCTCTTTCATTCTCAGATGTGGGTTAAAGGGAGTCTGTTGTACTTCATTTTTGATAGTTGTATCCATAATAACCTCATCTTAGCAGAGGTTGTCAACTGGCTAGCCCTACCGACAATGCCGCACCTCCAACCCTACACCATCAGATGGCTCCATCAAGGAAGTGATATTCACGCCATCCAACAGTGTTTCCTGTCATACAACATCAAACCATTCAAAGATAGGTATTGTGTGATGTTGCTCCTCTTGAATTTTGTGATGTTATTTTGGTCCAACCTTATTTATGGAAATGTCATGATGTATATGAGTCTAGGCCTCATAGTTTTATTATTACTTTAAACAAGAAATTGTATAGTATTCTCAAGGTAGCCCCACCTAGTGCTATTTCCTTGATCTCTGCCAAGAAATGCAGGAAGGTCATTTCTCAAAACGAGAAGTTTTTCTGCTTCGTGATTCGCTCTTAAAGTGAGAAAAATCTTGTAGCCACATCCATGTCCTCCACAACTAACCTCTCCATGTAGCAGAATCAAGTGTATAAGGTCGTGGAAGAATATAAAGACATATTCACATCACCTACTGGGGTATCTCTACATTGTCAGGTCAAGCATCCCATCGATCTGACCCCCGACGCACCGCTACCCAATGGGCTAGTATATCGTTGCCCTATGATAGAAAATGAGGAGATCAAGCATCAAATACAAGAACTACTCCACAAGGATCACATATGACCCAAATCATCACCTTGTGGAAGCCCAATCATGGTGGTGCAGAAGAAAGATGAGACTTTGCAGCTCTGAATTGATTATTGGGCTCTGAATAAAATCACAGTCAAGAATCGGTACCCAATTCCCTGAATAGATGATCTCCTTGATCAAATCAAGGGGGAAAAATACTTCAATAATATTGATCTGAAATATGGATACCATCAGGTCCCAATAGAACAAAAAAATGTATGGAAAACTGCCTTCAAGTCAAAATAAGGTATTTTTGAATTGTTGGTCATGCCCTTTGGTTTGAAAAATTTCCCAACAACTTTCATGAGGACGATGGACGATATCTTGCACCCTTTCACTAATTCTTTTGTGGTGGTGTATTGTTATAACCCTAATTTGCACCAGACATGCATACCTAGCATTAGGCCATCTCACCTGCCATTTTTTCCAAGCCACCAACGAATTAACTCTTCAAAAAACCATCCTTTTGAGGGCATAAATTCCCTACACCACTACTTCCCATGTACATATGCTAGTTGACCCATTACAACCCACATATACTGAAAAAAGAATAAAAATTAGAAAGTTGCAGATGGAATACATATTTCCGAGTAAGTTTCCTAAACTGTTTGACTGTCCATAGTCAGTCACCCAACTGAATACCTAACCCTTTTTAGCCTATAAAAGAAGGGGTAGGGGTCCCATTTCAAAAGAGGAAAATAATTGTAAAGAAACTCTGCCCTTTTTTGTATTCCCCTTGCCCCAAGATTCTACAACCATTTTGTGATTTCACTGAAGAGGAGAAGCATGTGTGTTAGTAGTTGGTGCACAGTAGAAGAGGAGCCCAGGACCAGATTTGTGGAGCAGTGGTCGATTTCACGATTGTAAGTTACTTTTGTGAAGTTAATAGAAAGAATTACTTTTCCCGTCCCGCCATATGAGGTGTTTAATATTCAGTTTCGATTATATTTTATTAAAACCTCTAACCCACTAATTTATATATGAGATGCATGTTCGTATTTCTTTGTTTTTTTGTTTATGAATGTAGGTTAGCTTTGGGAGGAGACTTGCAATCAAGGAGAAATCGAACGCAAAAGGATCGACATCAAACGTGGAATTTAAGGTAGAGTTACCAGATCTTTTTACCCTTGTGTTTTATGCATGATTGTGGGGTCTATGTTGGGATAATAGAAAAAAGTAGGAGGCTTTCAAAGGTCATTTTATGCATGCATTATTAAACCCTTAATGCTAGTCCATAGGGGGATTTCCCACTCACATCATGTATCTAGATGACATCCTCCTCTACAAAAATACTTGGGAAGAACACTTGCAACATATTCAATAGGTTTTGCACACTCTGTGACAACACAAGCTATATGCCAACTTGGAAAAATTCTCCTTCAACATGGACATGATACAATACCTAGGCTACATTGTTAATGCGCATGGTGTGCATGTTGATCCAAGCAATATCCAAGTCATCCATGACTATCCAGCCCCAACCACGCTCACTAAGCTTCAAAACTTCTTAGGCCTTTCCAATTTCTATCGTAGGTTCGTGTTGGGACTCTCCCATATTGTATGGGCCCTTAGCCAAATAACCGAGGGTGGTGTTAAGGAACAATTTGTGTGGGGTCTATCCCAACAGATAGAATTCGATGATTTGAAGAAACACTTGCTCTCCTCCCCAATGCTTTCATTACCTGACCCGCAACAACTCTTTGAGATCAAGACAGATTATTTAGACTATGTTTTGATCACATTCATCACTCAGTAAGGCCACACCATAGACTAACATAGTGAGACACTTTCATATGTTGTTTGTAAGTACCCTACTTATGACAAAGAAATGTACTCTATTGTGCAAGATTTCTGCCAGTGGAGGAATCATATTCTCTAGAGGGAGATAGCCATCCACACTGATCATAATCCGATGAAGTTCATGCAGACACAAGGATAATTGCAGAATGACCACCATCAGAAGTGGTCCCCATATTTGCAGCAGTTCCACCTCAATATCAAGTATAAAACATGAAGTACCAACAGATTCATTGATGTCCTCAGCCGACCTCCAGTCGCAACACTCACCATAGTGCTTTATTCTTGCGACCAAGAGACCTCCAGATGGCCCCACCTCTATGAGAAATATCTTGACTTTGCCAGCACCTACCAGATGTTGGGTGCAACCATAACTATCACTAATTTCAATCTCCAGGATGGGATGTTGTTCCATTTGAGCCATCTCTGTGTTCCATAAAGAGAGTGAGTGAAGATGATTTAGGAATCCCACTACAGTCGAGTGGTAGGAAACTTCAGTGTGGAAAAGATAGTGGTAGTGTTGCAATGAAATTTCTATTGGTCAAAACTTGGACATGATGTTAGAAATTATATTTGGTCCTGCATTGCCTGCACTATTGCCAAATAGACCACTAATAAACAAGGCTTATACACTCCTTTTCCTACTCCTGTCAGGCTAAGGGAATCCATCTCAATGGACTACATGTTGGGCCTTCCATCCACCAAGTGGGTAAATGACTGTGTTTTTGTGGTTGTTGATCACTTTTCCAAGATGACGATTCTGGCCTCCTACAAGAAGAGCATCGCAATGGAGGTCACTTCCAAGCTCTTCTTCGAACGAGCTTGGGTACACTTTGGGATCCCACAAACCATTATCTCATATCGAGACAGTTGGTTCCTCAACACATTCTGGTCTATCCTCTGGTCACTGTTGGACACCAAGCTCACCAAATCCACTACCTTACACCTCTAGGCAAATGGCCAAACCAAGGTTGTCAACTGGATGATCATGCACATCCTGCACATGTACAATTCCAAGAATCCCCACACCTGGGATGAGAGTGTTCCCTATGTTCAACACAACGACAATAGATCCATACATAGCTCAACCAACCACATCCCCTTTCAGGTGGGGTTGGGATTTCAACCATTGGGTCCCATGGATGTTTCACTACCCCTTGCGGCCACCCAAGAAGACTCATCGCATGCTCCAACTGGAGCTAACAAAGTTACTTGGTTCATTGAAAGGATATAGCACATCCGCCAATAGGTTTAGGATATTTTATAGTAGTCCAATGCCAAGTACAAGCAGCGCCATGATCAACATCGATTGCCACATCAACTTTAGGTGGGAGACAAAGTTTGGTTGCACTTGTAGAAAGAACTCCTTACATGACCTCATCAAAAGCTTCATCCACTCCATTATGGAGCATACACCATCACCAAGGCTGTGGGTGACAGTGCTTTTGAATTCAACCTTCCCCCCTTTCTTGGCTCACACCCAGTGTTCAATGTGGACCTCCTTCAGCCTTATTTTCCACCATTATTGGACACATTGGAAATAATAGAACAATTGACACCAACAGATCTCAACCCTAACTACATGAAAAATGCATCCACTGATCAAATCATGGACACATAGGTCAAGGGCACTTGCCAATAGAGGATCCATCTTTATCAGGTTGTCAAAGCAGGGAAAATCCTACACCAAGGCAAGTGGCTCACTTGGGGCCAAATTTAGCAGAAGTTTCCTCATCTGATGGGGAAACTCAATGAAATGGAGAAAATTTCTTCCTAAGGGGGGAAAATTGATATAGAAGGATCTCGGTGGCCACCCAGCTTTCCCAACTAGCTCAAAACAATTTTTTTGGCAACTTACTATTTTTAGTAGTTTTTTGGTTCCTAAACTTTCAGGGCCATTTTGAGGGCCTAAACGATGATTTTTCTCTATCGGGCACCTCAATAACATAGAATGGCTTCGATTGATCCCCATAAATGAATCTCCCAGTCAATACATTTCTAACGAGATATCATGCACCATAAACAAAGATTGTATGTAAAAGTTATGAACTCGGGAAGTTGATGTACTAACTTACCCCAACGGGGCCCACATGACTTTTGGCGCTTCATCTCCTAGGGTTAGATTTTTGGATGTCGAGGGTTTTGGAATTCATATTTAGTGTAACAATTCCTCCAGAGCCTCATTGTATTGATCTTCTTGTGAATGAGTGTAGTTGTCACATCTCTTCTCAGAGATAAGCTTCCACCATTCTAGCAAGCTTGTTTTCAGTCTGCACTTTACAGTTTTCAACATATTTCTTATTTAATAGAATACAAGTTTTACTGTATATCTGTTATTGTTCATTATGCCTATGTATTAATATTATAAATATATGGTTTCCTTTCGTTCCGCTCATAAATCTGGATCAAGCTTCCCTCTGGTTGGAGCCTGAGAAACTAGGGGGATGGAGCCTCCTTGTAGTTGGAGCTGAAGAATTGAAATTTGGTGCTTCCTTGAATGCAACTATTGACATATAAGAAAACAATTATGTGGTTTTCTATGGGATTGGGTTTCCATGTAAATATTGGTGTACTATGCATTGTGTCGATGTGTTTGTTATTGTTTATTATGCACTAATGGATGTTAATGTTTATGATACAGTAATTTATTGATGATGACCATGTGAACATGGTTGAATAAGTAAAAATAATATAAATTTTATTTTAAAGGATTAATAAGTGGTATAATTGTTCATTACTGATTCACCCCCCCTCCCCCCCTCTCAGTAATCAAACAATTGGTATCAAAGGAGGTTCATTCAGGAAACAATTTAACCACTGGAAGGAGATGATGGAATACAATGAGATTGGAGTACCAATGTTTGATGGTCAGAGTGGTCTAGAGTATGATATATGGAGCAATAGGGAGAAAGTATTTTTACAGGCACAAAGGTATGATATTTGGAAATCATTTGTTACAGGATATGACAGCTCAAAAAGAGAAAAGACTGCAGCCAAGAAGGAACTAAAATGAAATAACAAAATTGCGATGGATTTCATTTTGGAAGGAATATATGATTCAATAAAGGACACAGTGGGTAAATTTTCATTATCCAAAGAAATTTTGGATAAGTTACATAATATCTATTCTTCACCCATCACATAGTCAGAAAATTCAAAAGAAGATGCAGGTACATAACAAGAAGAAAGATTCCCATCATGTCAGACAGATTCATAAGAGGAATAGTATGAAGAAGCATAATTTGATTACATAGAACAATTGATTAGTGCAATTGAATATCTGAGGATTAAAAGAAAACAAAACAAGTCACTTTAGACACAACTAAAGAATATGGAAGAATCATAGAACTCCAACACCAAGGAAGTCGAGTAGATGATCATGATGCTAAAAGGTATGATAGAAGAATCCATAAGGATTGAAGAAACTCTCGAGGATTAGAAGTAGTATTTGGAATCCAAAATAGCATAACAGAAGGAATAAGAAAAAAATAGAGAGAAGATATTGGCAGATCATCTCAAGGAAAGAACTAATGATTCAAACCAACTTGAGGCAGAGTTTGGTCAAGAAGAGAGAAGACTTGAAGAATAAATAATTACTTTGAATATTCAACTTGAAGAAGCAAAGAGAACAAAATAAGTAATGAAGTCTCAGATCATGAAGAAAGAATAAGAGGTGGAGAAGCTTGAAGAAGAAGTTGTCATGTTAAGAGAAAAAATTGTTAAGCTCAACACGAATGTTGGAAAGGAAGAAATATCCACATAATTAGTTGAAGAGAATCCTTCCAGGTTGATAGAAATGAAGAATGAAGAGAAGCCAAAGATTTATGTCGAAGTACTCAACAGAAGGAATCATGATCAACCATAATCTAAGAAAATTAATAAAGATACATATTCAAGAAGACCCTCCACATTCAATCCATAGAGAAGCATCAATCATGATTAGAAATGAATGAATTCAAAGGGACTACACCATTCACTCCCAAGTATTTAAATTTATTTTCTGGTCATTGTTTTTATTGTACTAACTTTGGACATAAGGTTGTAGATTGCAGGGCTTATAAATAAATAATCATGCAAGAAATGCTTATGTGGCCCCACAAAATATTGAATGTTACAAATTCCTCAACTATGCACACATAGCTCGAAATTGCAGAAGCATGATAAGGAATCCTATGAAAGAAAATGTTGGATAAGAAAGGGGGGAGTCCTGATAAAAAGGTGTTGATAGTGGTCCCAATAAGGAGGTGGGGGACACACAAAGGTTTGGAGAAGAAGACAAAAACAAGAGGAGTAGGTAAATGAAGAACATGTCCAAGGAATCATACTTTCAGGATTTGCATCAGCACAAGAACACGATGACTTTATAGGCAAAGATGAAAGTGTAGAAATTCAAGTGGAGGATGAAGAAGACGTCAAAACTCAGGATGATGAAAAAAATAAGAAAGAGAATGAAAGGGAATATTTATATACAGATGAAAACGAAGATGACTCCGCATCAGAGAAGGTATTTTTCTAAGCCATCTAGCTTGGAGACTCCCAGGTAAAATGAATATTAGATAGGGGGAATCCGTGCAATAGCTACTGCACACTAGAGAACTATCCTTTGAGTATATTTTAGAGTTCGAGTAGAAAACTTCAAAGAAATCGATTAGCATAAGTACAATATGACATATTGATTGATTGCAATAATGAAGACTTCATGATAATACAATGACAGATGGATAAACATTGTGGAAAATTGTATAGCAGAGTCATAGACTGTATGAACATAGATCGATTCTTAAGAACACTTAGTAGGTTTGGATAGATATATGTTAGTGTATGAGAGCATGAGTTCAGGAGAGATTGGTTCAAAGACTAGCTTAGTGCATGGATTTAGAGATTGGTTCAGAGAGTGGTTTAGATAATTTTGGATGATTAATTGAATACTTAAACTATTGAATGCTTTATTTTTGAATGTTTTTCATACATGTCAGTTATTACATAAGGAAGAACCAATGGAAAATAACTCCAAAAGGAAGCAGGTACAGGAAGATCTATATTGATCTACACAAAAACATGTAGATAAGTCATCGAAGAGAGAGAGATTTAGAAAGGAATATTAGTAGCATACAGATAGGAAGACACACCCACAAGGGAAGATATTCTTTTAACCAGGATTGGTTAGAGCATGTATAGTATCATATTGACAGGGGGAGTTAATCCTTTGTCAAAGGGAGAGAGAGAGTAATCAGAGGCATGAATATATAGGGAGAATCCCCAAGGAGAGTTCATTAAGGGGGAGAAACCCCAAGGAGAGATACCCTTTTCCATTGATGTCAAACAGGGAGAGATAGAAACATTGATGATGAGTAATGGTGACAGGGGGAGTATGAGCACCATGAATTTAGTGTTAAATTAGAGTGTTTCCATTAATGTTGGTGTTTCCATCAATGCCAAAGGGGGATATTGTTGGAAAATTAGCTTAAATTGATGGACAATTGGTTTGGACAGTTGGTTTCCATTGATGTCAACCCTTATAGATTGATGTCAACCCTCAAAGATTGATTTCAACCCTTGGAAAGTTCTAGAGATGTTGGAAAGTTGTATGATCGATATTTATGGTGATTTGTTTGGGTGCATTTGATGTAGTCTACATGTATCCCCAAAGGTGTGGTTAAGGGACTCAATATTGTTTAAGGTATAAAGGTATGAATATCAATGTATTTGTAGGTAAGACTATTCTAGATGGATAGTACATCCCATCCCATTTTTGGTGATATGTGGAACGCCACATAACTCCTCACGATTAGAGAGTTATGGCCTTCTGAAGTTGGAGAACCCTCATGAGTTATCTAGAAGCCCCTAAAAGGTCAAAGAAGTCATTTATTATAGAGACTCCTAGAAGAAGTTTACTAGTCAAAGTGGTTGTAGCTAGGAGTTAATCATAAGTTAAGTTGTTTCAAAAAGAAAATAATTAAAAATAAATTAGTTGCAACTAGAAGTGGTGAGTTTACTATTTGTGGATAAAGTGGTTATAAGTGGAAAAGTGGTTAGAAGTGGGTTAGTCCTAAAAGAAGGAAGTTGGGTTAAGTTAGTTAGAAGGTAACCCCTTGAGGAAGCTACTTGGAGAGTATAAGTAAAAGAGAAAGGGTCTCCTATTAGCACCTATTAAGCACATTGAATATCTATTATATTGCAAGGTTTATTGTAGGCACTCATTGATACATATGAAGTTATGGAAGTCTGAGGTAACAAGAAGGGTTGACGGTGAAAGTTTCAGAGTTGCAGAAATACAGAAAAAACCCTAGTTTTTGAGGCGTACACGGGTTGTAATGGAAGAGGTCGTGTACATATGTAGGTTGGTAGTGAAGAAGGGTGGATACATACGCGGTCTAAGGAAGAGGAGGTCACGTACAATAGGGAAAATCCTTGAAAGATTGAGTTACTGAGGGTACCTAGTTCTCAGAGTCTGAAAGCAACTTCCCAGGAAGCTCTACAATGATCAGGTATAAAATATCTATGTACAGGTTCAAAAGGTATATTATATTCTTATGTGTAGTTGGATATTGTTGTCTACATGAGATATTATTATGGAAGTTTGAGGATTTTCCCTATAGAGGTTGTTGGTTATATGAAACTTATTGTATGAGCTAGATCTACAGAAATACAACAATGGTATGGTTGATATTCTCTATTGTTACATCTTGTTGGATTGAGTGTTGAGGCATATGTTGTATTTCTTGGTACATGGTTGAGGGATTTTGGTTGTGATGTGTTGGTGAAGTTGTTTTTTGAGTTTGAGGCTGCATATTAGTGAGGGTTTTATGTCTATTCCATGTGAGGGTTATTACACTTGACCATGATTGTATACACATGTATGGAACATGACTAGAGAGACATAGATGTACTTGTTTAAGGGATATGTACGATGATGTATACATAAGACACAACTACAGATTTGACACAGTGACGTGGTACATGTTGATATGATAGAGGAAACAAAGAGTATGGGTTTAAGAAATGTGAAAACCCTAGATTTATGAAGGTATACACATGTCTCAATATAGACAGGCCGTGTACATACATAAGATGCACTAGAGACATGTCACATACATAGTCGAGATACATCATATACAAGTCATGTACCTATTGGTTTTGTTGGTACATACTGATTACATGTACAAGTTGATCATAGGATGATGTTACACGATGTTTATAGGTTGTTGGCACCGATTGGTATAGTTTTAAAGTGGTATATCTCACAGTGACACTGTGGCAGTTGTTTTATCATCTATTTGGCACTAATATTTCAAGGCAACATGACATGGAAAGGAAAGGGGGTTGTAGCCCCTCTGGTTGGTACAAGAGAATCAGGGAGTTGGAGCTTCCTTTAGGTTGGATCTTGAGAAATAGGTGGTTGTAGCCACCTTTCAGTTGTAGCTGGAGAACATAGGGGGTTTTAGCCTCCTTCTAGTTGTATCTAGAGAATTGGGGAGTTCGATATTCCCTTAGGTTGGAGCCTGAGAAACTAGGGGGTTGGAGCCTCCTTCCAATTGGAGCGGGATAATTGGAAGTTGGTGCTTCCTTGAATGTAATTCTTGACATACAAGAAAAACATTATGTGGTTTTCTCTCGCATTGGGTTTCCACGTAAATATTGGTGTATTATACATTACGTGGATGTGTTTGTTATTGTTTATTATGAGTTGATGGATGTTAATGTTTATGATACAATAATATAATGATGATGAACATATGAGCATGGTTTACGTAAAAATAATATACATTGTGTTTTAAAGGATTAATAAATGGTGTAATTGCGCATTACTAGTTCACCCTCCCACCCCCACTCTCAGTAATCCAACAAAGGAATCAAGGAAGAGACCGTTTTGCAGAATAATGATGATATTAAAAATATTATTAAATCAAAATTTAAGGAGAAAATGTTGTGTGATCAAGAGAGATGAAAATACAAAATTAAGGTATTATAAAGATGTAATCAACCATAATCTAAAAGATCAAAATTATCTCTCTCTTTGAAAAAATTTCATTAGCTCCATAGCGAAACTAGACATTGGTCCATTGGGATGAAAGGGTGTGTCACCTCGGTGACACTAAGAAGGTTGAAGATGAAAAATACTCTCTGATATTGTTTGGCCCATACCCATATTAGATCTCAATTTCAAAATATTTGTCACCCTTCCAACCTTCCTAACCTTTACACTAAACAAAAATATTGTGATCTTGGAAAACTTCACTTAATGTTTTTCTAGCACAAAAACAAAATCCTAATGAATTGTATGTAATCCCTTACCCTCTTAAGGTCAGATAAACAAATTATGTTGGACGTTAATCATCATCATCATCAATATG
>JASDQU010103471.1:252625-266128 GCA_032191745.1 Picea mariana | reverse complement strand
TTTTTGAATACCAAAAGGGACAAGTTTCAAAGAAAATCCTCCAAAACAAGCATCGAGGAAATATAGAAAATAAAATGTTGGGAATTAGGAATTTACTCTCTAGAGTATACACTTGAAAGAAGAGCACATAAGAGGATCAAATTGTTTTGTTAGTTAGTCTCCATGGGAAATTTAAGTAAATAAAGAAATATGATGGTTAATTTATGTATGGACAGTCCCTGTACTTGTAGGGAAAGCTATATGGCTACTTTAGTCCTTGTACTTATATGGAAATCTATATGTCTAGTTCAAAACCTTGAATAAAGACCATCATTCAAAGGGTTACACCATGTAGTAATCACTATCCTATCAAATTGTTATAATTTATTTAATGACACCAAGAAACACATAGAATATATTTGTAGGCTTTCACTCCCAACTACACTTGTATGAGGTATGGGTTTTTGATACCATAAACATAAATAACAATTCCACTACTAACCATTTAAGTTTCTGGAAGCCCTAGGTATTGTCTACTTCTTGGTTAGCAGAGTGAGAGAAATTTCCTAGGAAAATTTAAGCACTTATCATCTTCCATTAATAGAAATGGGATTTGAAAACAATGGAGTAAATTAGAACATCATCCTCCCCATAGTAAAACCATAATTTGTAAATAACAAGTGAAAGGAATAACTTAAAGGATACTCAAGTTGATGAAGCAAACTTTTGGAAATTGAAAATTGATTACCATTCTATGCCAGAATAAATGAAAATGTATACTTAGAAGAATTAGTAACTTCTATGTTTCTTCTAAGGACAAAGAACTCCTAAGATTTTAGATAAGATAATTGCATTTTCATGGCTTTCTATATTTAGTAGTAGTTGTTGACTTGCTTTATGAGTAAACATTGAAAACTTGAAGACATCATTTGGTTTCTACTTTTAAATTTGAGTGAAAAACAAATGTTTACAAACTAAGTACTCCATTGTTTTTTGAAATGACAAACTTCTATAACTATTCTTCACCCATATCAAATTTCTCTGACTATTCTTCACTTCCCCAAACAAAACATTCTCTTCTTTTAGGAAACCTAACTTTTTTCCTTATTTGGTTTGAACTTTCAATTTTATAAAATCGTGTATCTCTTAACTCAATTTTTTTAATATGAAAAATGAATGGAAGGATATAAAAGCAATAGAGACAAAATGGTTTCTTGCAATGGATATGCAAGCTATAGTAGATACGTTGGTTTCTCTCCACCTTTTATAATTAGGAAATATTATAAAATATTCCTTTTAACTAGAAGCTTGATTATGGTGCTTCTAACTTTGTAACAATGTACTTCAAGTCATTATTATGCCCACCGTAGTTTCTTTTGGGATTATATTTTGGATATATTTTCATTTGAAAGAGGTTGTTTTTTTATGTATTAGAAATTGATAAATGTGACATGGTTATGCGACTCTGATTATCCCAGAGTTGGATAAGGGTTCTTTTAGGGAAGACCCTATATGTGTGATTACCTCATGTCTGTTAGCAATTTTTTAGTATGTTTTATAGATGTGTTTTAGTATTGATAATTATATGGAATTTTAAAATCAAAGGGGGAAACCAACTCTAGTGAAATTATCAACTTCAATTACATAGCCTCTTCTATTAGGGCCATTATGTCTGCCAGTTATCTCAATCACACCATGGAATCTACTTTCACAACCTATTTAGTTGAGCCAAGGATTGTGATTGTAACAATGATTTTAGTTGTACCATATGGCACATCTAGGGAAACATCATTGGTTGATCAACAAGCTGAAGTTCCATTGATAGCACCAGTCGCAATATTAATTGCACTTTTCACAAAAATTATCATGGATTCAGTGATCAACAATGGCACCAATAGCTACAATGGGTGATGCACCTACTCCAAGGGCACAATCATTACTAGTTCAAAAACTTGGCATGGTGGTGAAGCCACTCACAACTTCTGGTATGATATCTACAAAAAATGCAATATATTTGTTAGTGGAGACAACCATGGTAGTGAATAGAGAATATTCGAGGATTTGAATATTTTGATGTTCTAAAGTATATAACTCCACAACATCATCAATTTATGTTGGCATGGATTTTGTTGTGCTTGCACAAGTTCCAAGGAAGTGTGAGAACCTTCACACCATGTAGACTTCACATTGTTCAAATTCAACTAAATCTCTTGCAACTTCTTGTATCAAATGGCCTAACTATTTCTCTAGAAATCCCTATACACGTTGATTTGAACTGTAGCAACAATAAGAATATGTTTCAAGAAATAGGAAATATAAGTGGACATATACCAAATTAAAATGTCATTTGTTCAAAGAAAAAATAATGCATCAAGAATCTAGTGCATGTGGAAACCTTTTACAGAACAATGAAATCTAGAGTACCTACAAAATAAAAAGGGTTTTGTTTTCCTCAGCCTCCCGTGGCGGGACATAATTGTGTAGAAAATTACAGGGTACAAAAAACTAAGCTTAATCATTTAAGACGAAGTCCATTCACGTATAGCTAGTTGTCAAGAATCTTTTGAAATTATTTTCATGTTCTTTCTAGCTATAGACAATTAGTTAAAATGTCTAAAAATTAATAGGCAGTTGAGATCAAATATAAAAAATAAATATGTATTTTTTTAATAAATCCCTTTAGGTGAAAACTAGTTTGCTGGCACCTAAAAGGGATTAAAAGACTAAAAAAACCATCTTGCTCACTGTTTCTGCTGAGTAAGAATAAAAATAAACAAAGAAGCCTTACTGTGAAAACCAGTCTTTGGCATATTTAGGTGGGTGCTACCTGAAAACTAGCATGATGACAAGTAGCACTTAAAAAAAAAGATTAAAAAAAAAGAAAAAGAAAATAAATCTAGCAACTGTTCCTACTCAATTCATGTTCCTTTTTACTGCAAGAAGAAGGCTTGGTTTCTTCCAAGTTTCCATCTCAACATTTTTTTAAGCTGCTGACAAAAAAATATTTTACATCAAACATCTTCTTTCAACTTCTTGGTATATAGCATTACTCTATCTCTATAACCAAGAAATAGATCCCATTCCAAAATCTTAGCTACAACATATCACAAATTCAACCACTTCAAGGCATTATCATACTTCACAAGCATATCTCACTACTCTTTCTCCCCTTTCAGAAGTGTTCTCTTTTATATATTCCATTGTACATATGAGCTACAGATCACAAATATAGATCCTAGATGTTACTTTCGGCTGTGGATCCTTGATCTTCTACATTCTTCAACTCTTCAACATTCTACTAGGATATTTTGGCTTCAGAATTCAACACTATGGCATTCTACAACCCACTCCATTTTTTCTGGGTGGTCTCTGCCATGACCATTGGTTTGTATTTTTCCAAACTTTGCTCAGGTATGCATACATTTAGTTTATTTTCTTAATTTATTTGATATATGACATTTTAGTAAATACTTCCTATGCAAATTTATCCTTTTGTCTCGTGGTTTGACCAAATGATAAGTTGGGGGGCATTTGCCTTGTGTCAATATGATTGTTCATAAGAAGGAATTTAAACCTTTTTCCTATCCTTTTTCTTGCAATAATATCATGAAGAATGGTCCAATTCCCTGAATGATCATAATGTCATATCCCACACACATTTATAATTCAAGACCAAAGCTTACCCTTGATTTGACATGTAAGGGATTTGCGCATGAAAATGAATCCGCTCGCTTATTTCATTGTGTCTTTGCTCATTTCCAACTATTCCTTGTTGTGAATTCCACCGAGGTTCTCAAGCTATATTATTCTTTGATAACTATTATCGGGCTAATTGTTAAGTGTGGACACAAATCAATCCCCCTAGCTTCACTACAAAACTAGAACAAAACAAGACAATACACTACTCTTTCCTTAGATTTCAATTATCAAATGAGAAATGGATTTAGAACATACCTTTCAAATATTGAAGATCTGACTTTGTCAATGCAATCCAAGCTCCGTCATAAGGCTTATGGAGAGATATATGCAAAGGAACACAAGCCAATGAAGACAAGAATAACATATCCTACTTGATATGAAACTATATATGTGATCAAGGAATCATACAATATGGACAAATAAAATTCATATAGGAAAGAAAAGTGCATCTGTATTAAATAATAGAAAGAGAGATTACAATCGATGCCTTAATGTTGTAAGGTCCCTTCCAACAGTCCCTTTCTTCCCACACACTTCTTGCTCCACAGACTCTGAGATCAACAATCTATCTTGACAAAGCAAAGCCCAAAGCTACAAAAATTACTCAAGCTCACACCAAAAGCTCACCAACTTTCCTAAGCTCCAAAAACTCCAAGCTACAAAACAACTAACTTTCTCCATGAGAGATCCTCTCCTTTTATAAGCTGAAGAGGATAAGGTGAGGAGGTTAGGATGATCCCACTAAATCAGAAGAGCAAGTAATATCCAAACCAATTGGAGGCCACCTCACCATAGAAGCTTCTCCTTCTAGAAGCATTGAGAAGATGCTCGTTTTTCCCACGTACAAAAATCATCGCACCCTTAACACTGAGAAAACTATGACGATGTTGCAGGCCACTGTGGTGCAACCTGTGATGATCCTAGATCATCGCACCCTTAACACTAAGAAAGGTGCGACGATCCCCTTTTCTAATGTTTTTGACAAGGGAAAAGTATAATTTCATCTCTCTGGAAAAAATATCTTCATTCTTCTTCAGGGATTAAGGAAATTGATCCTTCTAAAGAAAAAGGATAGGTTTACATCATTAACGGTCATAAGGGTGATAAAAATAATGTGTAATACTAACCACTTGAGTGGTTCCGATGGGAGGATACCCAATTCTCCATGAATCCGTAGGTGTTGCGGTGGTGTATCAAAATGATCCAACAACCAAAATCTTAGAATGAGTGGGTTGGTTGGGGTATTTTCAGCGATTGCAGGGATTTGAAACTAAAATTGCCATTGGATTCACCCAAGGTCTACATGGTTCTATGGCTAGAGTAAGGGGTATTGAAATTCTAGTAACATAGGAGTCCATTACAAGAGTAACAAGCTTATTTGCTCATGGGGAGAGATGGTTTAATTGTCGAGTATATTATAATGCTTTGAAAGATGAATTTGTCAGAGGAACCAATGAGAAACTACATGGAGGCCCAAAGGAAATTATCAGGAGCCGATTAGATGACCCTTGACGACATTTTTCCCCGTGTGTCTAGAAAGTTTTGACTTGTAAGGGTCGATATAAGTTATTGTATGGCTACCATTTCTGATTACTGGTTCATCTAAGGCATCACATGTATGTGAACATTCCCTATTTCTTGTTGATGTCTTTGGAATTGATGAGTGGCAAAGAACAAGAAAGCCACAATCCAGTCACAAGTATAACCCATCATGGGTTGATTAAATTGCTGGTATGTGATGCTTTGTTTGCCATTGGAAGAAATTGAGACTCATTTTTTTTTATTTTTATATTTTTTCTGAGGAGCATGCACAAGAATATCCAGTTGAGGAAAAAGAATATCTACAGGAAAGAAGAGCAGATATGTAAATGGCTGCAGAATCTGTTGATCCTTCCTTAGAGGTTCTTGATCAAACAGATGATCTTGATGAATAAGAGATGTTGATTGAGAAAGAGAAGCAACCACAAGGATATGGAGCATAAATGGTTATGGCTGCAAAAGATGCATGCCTATTGTCTAGGGTTCAAAAGGAAGAAATGATAACAAGAATAAAAGATAAACATTTAGTACTGTGAAGGTCATTGTGACTGGCACATAAAGAACCATGGAAGACTCCTAAAAAGTCAAATACGCCTTGCAAAATGGAGGAAATTTCACAGGAACCCTTAATTATTTTTGATGAAGATGAAGATGAATCCTTTGGAGAAGCTGGTGTGGCTACATAAGATGTGGATTTTGGAAAAACGGTTAGCAAATTGAGTCAGAAAATGAAGAAACCCTCCATTATAAGTAAGAGAACCTTGTACAGTAATTCATGTTATTAATAGGCCTATCAAAAGATGAAGTGAGCTGATATTAAATTGCTCAGGAGAAATCATAAATTAAGATCATAATTGGGGCAAGTAAAGGAGAAATTGAAGCTATATGAGTGCTGTGAGGGTTTAAACACTTTTCTCTAAGAATTCAAAGACACATATTCTTTGTTGTCATCAAATTCACTTGATGACAATAAATCGAAAGAAAAACGACTACAGGAAGAACGAGAGTCAGAGAAAAAGGGAAAATAAATTATGAAAAAAGGACATCAAGATAAGACAACAACTGTTGTATCTGAAGACAATGTAGCATTGAAAGAACAAGTGGCAAAGTGGGAAGGAAAGGTAGAGGTACTTTCTAGAAGAATGGACCAATTGATGGAAAAACAATAAGCAACAAAACCTTTACAAAGAGTCGAGAGAATGAGTTTTAGACATGCCCAATTGGAAATTTCAAGGTTACAGAAGGAGATAGATGCATTGAAGTTTGATAAACAATATTTTTGCTATCTAGGGCATACTATGAGGGCATACTCTGTGCCTTCACCAATTTACTCTATTTATCTTAAGAGTCAACTTGCTTCGTTACGTGCCTGTGCTCCTACTGCAGATGCTAGCTGTTACATTAACTCTGAAGATTGATTTTTGGCGTTGTACAAGACTTTGGGAGAAGAAGATAAAAATCGTTTTTGTGAACTGTATCAGTTTGACATAGTGATGATAGGACACACTGAGTGGGATCCAAACCCATATGTTGTCGATGTAAAGATCAAGGATTTTACATCCTTTATGCAAAATAAAATTGAATGGAACAAATCCACGTCCTTCGTTGATAGAATTGAGAAGACAGAAGGATTAAAATTAAGAGGTGAGCCTAATCCTACTAAGTTGTTTGAAGAAATAACTGAAATCACGAAGAGTACAATGTTTGTTGCTACATTAGAAATACATCAGAAGGTAGCCCTCTCCTTTTGTGAGAATTGGATTGCCTTAAATAGGATTGATACAATATATGGTATACAAAGGAGGTTTCAACACCTTTCAATTGAGAAGGAGATAAGGGAACCCTTGTGTTTGTCTCTTTTTCACTCAGCATTAGACAAAGTACCCAGATATGCAGATTTCTTAAAAGCATTAGGGACCCAATGGATTGGATTAAGGTTCCATTTTCCTATCCTTTGGGAAATTTTAGAGCCTAGGAAAGAGGAAGAATTTTGGAAAGAAGTCATCAGTCAATAGGGATATAGGTTGCCACAGGAATCATGCCAAACAAGAATTGACTAGATTCAGTGGTATTTGAAAAATGTGTCCCACAGGGAACCAAACTCTGAATCTTCAGAGTAATTTGTTGCATTGGGACATGCAACCACTACAGTTGGGGGGTGATGTTGAGACTCTATTTTTCTATTTCCTATTCCTATTCATAAGCCTTTTTACTACTTTTTCCCATCATAGTCCATGAGGGAAATATTCTTTTGGGGAAAACATGTAACTTTTGCATAGGCAAAGTCTTGATTATCACTTTTGTATATCACGTGAATTAAGTAATAGAATATATTGTGTGCTTAATTGTGTACAAGTTTACTTGTAGAAATGGTCAAATATGGTGCAATTTGGAAGTAGCTGCAGATGTTGTGGAACCAGTATAGATCAAAGAGGATTGTTTTTACACCAAAACAAGGGTGTTAAACAACACATCACATGTGAACGAGAATGAGAATGATGGATTCATATCGAAATCTGATATGAATCCATCCATTGCAGATCGTGAATCCTGATTTGGGGAAGATAGTTTCATGAAAGTGCTATCTCTTAACACAATGCTAGATTTTATTTTACCAGATTGTAGTTAGAAGCTAGAAATATAGCAATTAATCTATTTGATTGATTTTGGATGATTTTCATATTTTTCTGTATAAATCCCTCCTTGCTTTGAAGGGAGTGGTTAACCATTTTATGAAGAATATTATTTCTCCTGTATTTTTGTGCCAGAATTTGATTAAAGAAGATTTCAAGTTTTCTCTTTCAGTTATGGTGTATACCCTATTGTGTTGATTAAATCCTTTCTTTTGTAAATTGTTGTTAGTGTCTGGTGGAAGCAGGCAGGGCCCCCTCCTAAAACCATATACTGTAGTTGTTTTACATATTTAGGTTAGCACAGTTCTTAGTTAGTTCATTCTTTCAGACCTAGTGTGAAATGACTGTTTATGTGTGATTTTGTGTTTACTTTGTGGTGTGGTTTTTAATGAGTTCATGGTTAATGGAAATATGAAGATTGTATTATGCTTGTTATTGGAAAATCCAGTTCTATTTCATTGACCAGGTTCACTATTTATTTAATATTTGCGTGTAATTAAATCACAGAGCTCTCATAACTGGTCTGGTATCATTGTCTTAAGTTCATCCTTTTGAGGAAAAACTAGGATTATATCTGAGAATAAGTGTGGTATTTCTCTCTGTTATGCTTGCTATTTTTTTGCAGTTAGATTTAGCTTTGAGTGTTGCATATACTTTGCATGATTGCCTATAAGTTTGTTCGATCTCTGGTTTGACATTAATGTGGTAAAATAAATGCCTTTAAAAGGCATCTAAAAATCCCCAACACCCCTGTGGTGGGACAAATTTGTGCAAAACAATACAGGGTACAAAAATTTGATCTTAATCATTTAAGACAAAGTACATTCACATATAGCTAGTCATCAAGAATATTTTGAAATTATTTTCATGTTATTTTCTAGCTATAGACAATGAGTTAATATGTCTAAAAGTTAATAGGAAGTTGAGATCAAATGTAAGTATATATGAATTAGCCTTATGGAGACAAAGGGCATGTGTGCATAAGTCTATTTTATGGAACTAGAGAGAGGAGAGGAGATTTTATAGTTGTAGAAGTTGTTCCGATATACTACAATATAAGAAGATGCCATTGTTGTTTCACACACATCCACCCACACAATTTTCCTACAAAGGAGGGGAAGGATGAGTAAACAAGCATACTCACCTACAACCAATCAAGCATTATATTAGGAGACACCATTGCCTTATGAATAAAACAAGGGAATAGGGAAGGAATGGACTAGAAAGAATCAAGATTTTGTTGTCAGTCTAGTGCAAAAAAACTCCAAGAAATATTTGCTCACTTCAATCCAACAAAGGCTTAAAACTATATTGTCAAAGAATCTGGTTCTGTGAAACTATATACAAATTCACAAGAGGAATGAATTAAAAGGAAGAAATTATCTAGGTACCCTAGTACATGAAGACAAAAAATGATCAAGGGAATAATGTATGGACCTTATCACACGGGAATGCAACTCCACTCTAAGGGAATGAAAATCCACTCAACAAAACAAAACAAATCGACACAGATATCAATTTTTTTTTTTTTATATTGTTCTACTGACCATGTTCCAAAGGATTAAAAAAAATGTGCCCACTGATGTGTGGTCTAGCAACAAGTTGTAAATGAATAGGGGTTCAAATTCAAAACCTCCCAAGTGGGTGTGGATGAGGCCAGGTGCAAGAATTGAGTTATTTTGAAAGCATAGAAATGTCCCTCACAGTGGGAAAACTTAGCTAAAGGGCTGATGTAAGTTACCATAAACAACGTTTCCAAAAAAAAAAATTTGCAACATTCCACAATAGGTAATGACCTAGAGATAAATTGAATTTATGTGTGCTCCACAAAAGGGTTTTCAACTCCAACACTTGATGGCAAGGGATGTCATGGAAAGAAGCATAAAAGTGAAAGAGGCAACAATTCATGAAAAAGGAAACATGATAAAATAATTCTTTGATCCAAAATTTTGCATCAAAAACTACCCGCAACAGATGGTTAAATCAAAACAATAAGTGATGGCTCACACTACAAGTGGTATGGTTAAAAGGAAAAAATTCTAAAAACAAGAGTTTGAGTATTTTATAAAAGAATAAGAAGTACTTGGTGTTCTTTTTAGGCATGAAAGAATGAAAAATCTCAATCCCTCCAACAACATACAATGAACCAACTTATTAGGTAGATTAGGGAGGGTAAGAGGATCTAGCAAAAGTAATTAGTGCCAAAAATATTATTAGGTTTCCTTAGACTATCCTCAACCTCTACTAACTTGGCTAAGGATTTGATGCATTTTGTTGAGGGACCTTATGCCATATTTTCATCTGGGAATCTAGACATCGAACAAAATGAATGGTTACTGGTTGTAAATGCATCTTCAAGACCTATTTTGACACCTAAACCAACATAGTGAGAACACATGAGATTATGGAAAAAATATGCACAGGATAGGGTTGCTACAATCTATATATTAAGAAGAACAAACCAGAATTGGAATTTTGATAGATATGGTGGTTTTCTTTAATTTGGTATTTACTTGAAAGGAGGGGGGATCAATTCAAAACACTTACAACAAGTATGAGAAAATTTTCCAGGGGTGTTTAGGAATAATTTTCCACTATAGAATCACTTGTACCAACAATCTGAAAATTGAGACTTCCATCAACAACCCTATCATTTATACTTTGCAAGAAAAATATCAAATTTAAAAAATACAACATATGGATACCATCAAGCAATTGGAGAATACAAATTTAACCTTGAGGACAAAAATATAGAGGTAGTAAGAGGTTATTGAAACTAAGGTTAAAAATATTGTAATCTTGGAGATCCTCAAAGCTCCATTTATGGGATACAAAAACTATAAAAGAGAAGCATAAGGAATCCAAAATGCAATACCAAAGAACCATGAAAAAATCTAGGTACCAAGTGTTACAATTGTGCCAAAAAAGGTGGGAATAATTTAACGGAGGGAAAGGATAGATACACTAGGAAGGAAGTGAAAAATATCACCAAGAAAGTGTTGAAATGATAACAAAAGGGCCTATTATAAAAAATCTCAAAATGCACTCTTCCAATCCCGCACTGGAATCAACAACCACTCTTCTAAGCATCATTTGTTTTACCATAACATAGAAAGAATATTGTTGTTGGAAGGAGCACCAAAGCAGGAACATGACATCACAATCATTTTAGATTATGAATGTAGAATTCCCATCCGAGCACTCATCAAACTTGACAAAATGGCATTGCTACCCAAAGATACAAGGGTGACAAAGAATGAAATATGAGACAAAAAGAAAGATACATGAAGTATTCAATGGCCATTGCAAGGTCCAAAGAAGCAAGATATACTATAGTAAGAGTAGAAAGAAATTCCACAAGATATAGTGTGAAGAAAAAGTGGCGATGGAGGAGAATACCCCTATGAAAATTCACAGATGAACAAATTATAGATAGTTTGCAGGAAGAAGAAAAAGGTGAGGATAAATTCGAGGAACAAGAAGACCAGGACATGGATGATCCACCATTACATGAAAAACAACAAGAATATTCAGAGCCATAATGAATACAAAGATGCCTACCTCACCATTGGACTAGAATGTAGCCATGGCGACCATTGAGAAGATAACTAGGAATTCCACATATGTTGCTACAATGTTGAATAAGATTTAGGAAAATCATGACATTATGAAATATTTTACCACAGACACATAAGAAATGATTTTCAACATAGTGTTGCGACTATTGGGGAAGGGAAAGAAAGAATACATGAGTGATGCACATAATCAAGCAAAGACATATATGCATAACATTTTTCCTTTGGTCATCATGAATTCCTTATTCTAGCTCCACTCCAACACCTCAAAATCAATGGATATCGGTTTGATGTCATCGTATGATTTGGTTAGGGCCCATTGATATTCAAGCATGGATAGTGGCATTCAAATATTCATAACATAAATAACCATCGATCTTCTGATATTATATATTTTGTATATATTTTGGAAGGCAAAACAAAATAAATGAGCAACAACATTCAAGTAAGATGCATAAAGAGAAAATACAAGAAAAGTTAAAATAATCATTGCTATCATAATTCTTTGCTATGAGGAAAGACACTGAGATGAAGGTAAATACCTATCAAGAGGAACAAAAACCATGGTAAGTGTTCACTGTCAGAGCCTCGTGCCTCGCTTCATTGGGCACTAATCAATTATTCAAGTGAAATCTCAAGAACCTCTGCAGTGCTAACGAATTGGACAAACCTATGGCTATACAAAACAAAGCATGCATCATAATGAACATATTTGAACCGAATTCACATATGGGTAAATCCCATATGATTTATACCAGATGGGAGGGTCAAATTGCTCCTAAAACCCCCCTTGTTCTTTGGAAATCAGGCAAAGGGAAGATTGTAACTGCCCAGTGCCCATACCATAAATTGGGGTGAATTAAACCATAAACCCCGATTTTACCAAATGGGAGGGTGAAGATGTACCAAAAATTCCCAGATTTCTAGAAATGGAGGGTGAAGATGTAACAAAAATTCTCAGGTTTTTACAAATGGTGTGATTGGAAGCTTGTAGCTCAAAATTTCAGGAGTGAAATATAATTTGTTTTCTCTTTCTCTCATAGAAACATGGGCTAACCCTCATTACAATTTTTCTTTTAAAGAAAATTAGGGGCTATTGATATAAGTTTTAAAAAATCACTCTAATACAAAAAATTCACCCAATAAAAAATTGGAGGCCCCTTAATTTCTCCCATGAGTGAAATTTCTCCCCTAAAATCATCCTTGCTGTATTGTTTTCTGTAAGTGAGGGCCGATGAAATCCTGATAATTACAATGGTTGTATATGTAAATATAAGAGCTAAGACCCTTATGAATAATTCCCTTATGGTTAAGAGAATTTGGTATGGACTGATAGGATCATTAGTA
Source organism: Picea mariana (assembly GCA_032191745.1). Classification (NCBI taxonomy): domain Eukaryota; kingdom Viridiplantae; phylum Streptophyta; class Pinopsida; order Pinales; family Pinaceae; genus Picea; species Picea mariana. The sequence continues at coordinate 253,356 of JASDQU010103471.1, read as the reverse complement.
GATATAATTAACTTCTTTAATAAAGGACTAAATCCTGTGTATATAACTCCTCATGATCAAAGGACTAATGAAGATGTGTAAGGTTAGTTTACTGGACCTATAATGGTAGAAACTTGCTATTGGAATGACCTAATTAAGAAAAGGAAAGAAGAGTTCTTTGTATTGTTACTAATCTTCATATAAGAAGGAAGATAACTTAAACATATGAGATAGTTTTGAGCTCATGGATGTATTAAGGAAATGTATAAACCTATTGAACTAAAGGCTTTCCTATGCAAATGAATTCAAAAGGAAAATAACTGGAACACATATATATGCGTTATTCGCAGGGGTAAAGTGCTTGGTGAATTAAGAGTAACAACATGGTTAAAATGATGATAATGTTATTATAACCCTATGAAGATGAGATAGAATGACTAATGAAATATTGACATAAATTCTGGTACAAGAAGTGTTGTAGAACTTATAGATGACCAATGGGCTAGTTTGACATCCAGAGGTGAATGATAGTAATATGAATATGGCTTGATATGATAAGAGAGTAATAAGAGGGAATTTAGTAAAGGATTCCCTTGGAAGAGGTTCGTTGACCAAGAATGATGAGTGGTAGGAAGAGAGACTAGAATAGTTACCTTATTTCCTTGGGTAATGTAGTGACTACCCATATAAAATGTTGAATTGTGGATTTGTCTTGTAGCAAAAGGGAAAGAGTGGTTTCTCACTGGTTGTTT
>JASDQU010103471.1:224747-244265 GCA_032191745.1 Picea mariana | reverse complement strand
AAGGAATAAAGCATGACTGATAGTAGAAAGGTATTTGGAAGGCATTGATTTCCATGAAATATTCTCGTGAGTTGTTAAGCTTTTCTCTATTCATGTAGCGTTGGCACTATTTGTTGTAGTTAGATGCTAAGACAAGTTTTTATGGAGATTTGTATGAGGAGATATGTATATTGAACAACCAGAAGGGTTTGTTCAGGATCACAACGGAAAATTTGTTTGCAAGCTCGAGTAGTCATTGTATGGCCTGAAATGTGCATTAGTCATTGGTACAAGATGGGTGATTCCTTCATGGTGAGCCAAGTTTTACAGGAAATGAATTTAACCATTGTGTTTATGGTACATTCACTATCTTGGTGTTTAGATTGCTGACGATATGTTTTTTGAAGTAAAAGCATGGTTAAGATCAACAGGTTGGCTCTATTGGCAAGGATGTTTGTGGTGAAGGATCAAGGAGCATCAAAACAAATCTTGGGCATGGAAATACATAGAGGTAGGAAAGATGGTAAGCTTTGGTTATCATAGTTACAATATAAGAAAAAAGATACTCAGGAAATTCGGCATGAATAATGTGAAACTGGAAAATATCCCTTTTGTTTTCCATTTGCTTTTCTTCAGGTGTATATCCTTGTAATATGGAAGAAAAGGTTATGTCTCATGTATTGTATGCTAGTTGGAAGTATAAAGTATGGGATGGAAAGGTTTGATATGTTCAAGTATCAAACATTTCACATGCAGTTGGTGTTGTCACTGGTCACATGACAAATCAAGTTAAAGCAGTGAGATTGGGTGTTTCGGTATCTTAGAGGCATATGTATCACCTACAGTGGTTTCAATGTTTTTTGTCTAAGATAGTTCAGATTTTGCAGGAGGATTTGGACAAAAAAAAATCTACTTTAGGTTCTGTCTTTTATGAGTATAAAGGGACCATTGGGTTAGTTTGGAAAAAGTACAAGTTTTTGTTTTCTGTGGTAGTCAAAGCCTTGTGAATTTGACACATAGTTCATCTTACCTAAATTGGACATGGTATCACTTTGTAAGACATGTTACTAATGGAGGTGGAGTGGTCCATATTCGAGCAAGTTGTGCAGACATGTTTTTTGGAACCAGTATTGAAGAGAAGTTGTGGTCGTGATTTTGTTCTCTTGAAGGTGATGAATCAAATTAGACAAGGCATCAGGCAAATTGTTGTCAAGGTGGAGATTGTTGAAATGGTGACAACAAATCCCCACAGGATGTGGATCTAGATCCTATTATTCATCTTTTGGTTGAGATAAGGCAACCTAAGTTAGAGTATATAATTAATGAATTAGTTTCATTGTAATCGTGGGAGAATTGTTTAAATATGTGTGCCTGAGAGACACATATTGAGAAAGGGGCTTCAAGCCCTCTCCAGGTTGTTGGTTGTAATCTTTGATTTATTGAAGAATAAGAATGTCATTGCATTGTCTTGTGGATGTTTCCCTCATGAGGTGAAGGAGGGTTTTACCACGTAAACTATTGTCTCCTGTGTGATTGAATCTATGTATGTTTTTTCTTTGGTTTTCTATTGCAAAATTAATTTGTGGCTTTAAAGATCCTAACACTCATGATAAACAATAAGGGCGAGAGCAGGCACCCTTGTTGATGTCCACGTTCACTATTGAAAAATAAAGAGGTCTCACCATTTATCAACACTGCAAATGAAGCAATAACAACACAACTCATGATCCAATTTATAGAAGTATTACTGAATCTTGTTTGTACAAGAATTAGACAAAGAAAATCCCAATTTACACATTCATATGCAGCCCAGCCACTTAACTCGTACGTCGAGATATTATGACATCATGTATCCTTACATCTTGCATATGACCATATTTAATAAGCTTCAAGTAGGTTAATAAGCGTCAAGGAGGTCAATGAATAATATGTGTTAATCATGGCCCTAATAATTATCTATGTTAATTCCAATCTTTAATTTGTGGATATGACTTTTAATTTATGGATAGGAAGGAGAATATTAAATCTCACACGCACATTGCATACATTTCCTCTCGGCGACTAGCCCCAACCTCCCCGCTATAAATGGCCTTTTTCCCTCCTCGATGACTCTTCAATTTGGCATTTTATAGACTTGTAATTATATTATCTTATCTTAGCCTTACCCCAAAGAATACCTAACAAAGATTCCAACAAGGAAGAGTAAAGGCCAAGTAACTCACTAAAGGTTGATTAATCTAGAAGTTATATATATATATATATATATATATATATAAGGAAAGGAAAGATATATATTAGAGTCACACCAATCAGAAGCCGTTTGACATGGCATGTCTAAAAAGATTACAACATTTATTATAAAATATTGTATTAATCTTGAACATTATAGAAAAATATACAATCAAATTTGAAGGGATGAACTTAATTTCGATTGGAAAGGTATATATTCATGCAGTTCATTTCCAATCAAATTTATGATTAGTAGAAAAATTAGTAAATCCAAAATATCACCTTAACATTCACAAAGTTTTTCGCAAAATATCACTTTAACACTTTCAATCACAGATTCAAATATTCAAATATCACAATAATTGTAAAAGAAAATTTCACAGATTTAAAGATGCTTCCAAATATTTCATTTGTTACACTAGAGCAAATGCAGGCCATTGTGTTATGTTTTCTATAGAATTATGAAGATAATTAAAAATATATATTTGTAGTGTGTCTATTCTCTATCCACCCCAAATATGTGAGTGAATTATTGAATCAATTTAAAATGATATATTCTTGAGTCCTCCAAGAAAAAATAAGCCATTTAATCATTTTATGTATGTTTAATCATTATTTAATTGATTGCAACAATAGAAACAATGAAATCCAAATTTGAATGACCCACACGTTTCCAAATCAAGAAGACATAGAAAATTATTTTCATAACTCTTAAAAAGAGAAGTAGATGCTCCACAAATGGATACAATCATTAGTGAACACATGGACCTAAAAAAAATATAAATAACTAAGGGTTCAAACACATGTTAATGGATTTCAACTTCTAACAAAAGATGGTAGAAAATCCATAATGAAATACTAACACAATTCAAGTGCAACAAGAATTCAAATAATACCTTTGAAGAAGAAAATGCTCTACAAATCCAATTTAAGAACAAAGGGTATTACGAACAATTCTAGTGAATTTATGATGAATTTAGGATGATATTAATTCCAGGTTCTTGGGCATTCTATAGATGATTCAAAATAAGAGAAATACTAACATAATGCAAATAAGTGAAATCAAGCATAGCAAGAACTCAAATAAATTGTTCAAAAGAAGGGAAATACCAACATAATTCAAGTCATTGAAATCAAGCATACCAATTTTGGTGATGCCATGAATGGTTTGAGAAAACAGATAGTTAATATTAAATGATATTTTAGAAAACAAATAAAAATATATAGACAATATTAAATAATATTCTAGAAAACAAATATGAAATGTAACTTTAATTTTCCTCTAGCATATAGAAAGTTCTATCTTCCACTTATCTTACATCACATTAATGCAAGTTGATATGGTACAATAACTTTGTTTTTGAGTAAATAAAGGCTCTCACACTAAAAACAAATTGCAAGACATGATTAAGTTCAACATTTATTCATTTTCCATTCAAATCTAATACGATATCTTTAATATTTATATATGAGACATTTATGTACTCTTGGTCCAAAAATTATAGAATCAATGTAGTGTGAAAGGGAGGACATTTGATTCTCTACTCATTTGTTCTTTTCAGCATTAGTATTAAAATTCTAAGTAGTATCATGCATCTACTATGTAGAGTTACGACATTGACTTCTAAGCTATGTTTGTGTTCTCCTGTTGCTGCCAGAGCCCCATCTTCAAAAATTGAACAGAAGTTTGCAACATAAACAAAGTTATCCATGGATACGTCACTCACTGAAAACATATGGTGATGAGCACTTTGAAGGATAAGCCTTCTTATGAAATTTTAATATACACTTTACACTTCAAAAATGGATAAAAATGAAAATCATCATTTTTTTTTGGATGACTACCATTTTTTTACAACACTTCCAGAACATGTTGGGATCCTTTTGAGTGTTGTGATGTGCTCAATTTTGATTGATGTCTAGTTGCACCCATATTCATTCCCAAGCTCAAGTTATCATTTGTTTTTAATAAAATAAGATAATACATCAAACCAAACATGTGTTAATACATCAAACCAAACATGTGATTAAAATAAATTTCATGTTAGTTTAATGAAAAATTCTATACCTTCATATTTGATTATAATTATTTAATGAATATTTACAATATTTTTAATTTTAGTTTTATTATTAGTCCCTGCCAAGGGGACTATAGTGATGAGTTCGCGTTGACTAAGAAATTTGACCATAAATTTAAATAATTTTTCAAAGGTAAATATTGTTATATTGATTTTTTTATTTTTATTTTTGAATTAAAATCATTTTTTTAATTGTGAGTGGTGAATAACTTAAACCCATTATTACAGAGGTTTCAGCGAGCATTTAATTCAGTCTTTAATGTTATTTGCACCAGGTCCTGGGGAAAATGCGTAGGCTCCGTTTATTAATGCACTTTTGAATCTCAGGTACATTGCGAGTTTGCTAACCATTTTACCACACTAGTTGGTACGTGGCCAAACAACTAGGGTGTACATCCATGTTTTCCCATATGAGCACCTTGGGTTGTTCCAGGAAGAGATTACATACTCGATTAGTTGGCATTGAAATAGGGAGTGGGCTAACTTGGGAGCAATCTTCCCTCCAAGTTACCTTTCCGATAGGTTCTCCGCGGCCCCATTTTAAATTTCCGGCCAATCCAAAACCCTGATGGATTTTCTAAGCATCTGGGTTGGTTTGAAATGGGGCAAAACCATTATAGTAAGATTCTGAAATGCATGGAACTTTGATCCATGAGAAACTCAAACTACCACTGAAAATCTAGTCGGATTCAGGCCCATTATTTTTTTCCTGAAAAGGGGGTTTGTTTGCTCCCGAGTTAGCCTACTCCTTGAAATAGCTCTGGCGTTGGCATATAGAGCACGTCATTGTCACACATTCAATAACACTTTGCATTTCTGCGATATCTAATAGATATATGTATTGCATGTGTATAGAGACAGATGATACACAATCGTCCTTACTGTCGCCTCCTCATTTAATACTACTATTTTAGCCGAAAACCCTTTTCTAGTTTTTCTTACTCGTATTCTCCTTGACCTCACGCTTTGCAAGAATATATGAATGTTGTAGGTTAAAGGTTCTACGAAATGATGATTTTTTCCAAGGATATTTGTCTGAAATCTGACGAGAAATTGTTAGATTCATAGATTTGAGTGATTATTTCTGTATAATCCGAGTGCCCTGAGAATTTTTCAGCATGCTGAATCCATTTATGCATTCAAAAACAAATTTTAAACAAAAAAAAAAATAGTGATTCGTGTAAATTTATATCGCCAGATTTCGAGGAAAAACAACCATTTCATAGAACAGCTAGCCAATGCATATATGAATGGATGACCCACCATCATGAATGCTCACTTACCATCAGGTCAATGGACGCCACCCTCAAAGATGTTGATTTGTATACTAAAAGATCAATTTAAAATTTGTATAGAATAATCACTTTCTATGAAAAAAATCCTTTTGAATTTCTTAAGTTTAGGATACAATCAATTTCCATGGTAATATGTGTTTATGTTTTGTGGGTAGATTTTTTTAGGTAGTTTTTAATTTTATAAAAATAGAAAATTCTAAATTTCATTGATTAAGTTTAATTAGTTTAATATTTTTTTACAAAATAATTGTTTTAAAATGATATAAATACTTGAAAAATATAAAATTGTTTTAAAATTATATAAATATTTGAGAAATATAAAATTATAATAATAATGTGATTTTTTTAAATAAGAAAAATTTTATAATATTAAATATTGGGGTTGTCTAATTTGTTTTAGGAAATGACTTTTTTAGTCGGAATTCCGCAACTTAAATCTGCATAAAATCACTAAATGGATTCATCATGCTGAAAAATCCTTAGGACACTCAGATTATACATAAATAATCACTCAAATATATGGATCTAACAATTTTTTTTAAAATATAATTTCCTAAAACATTTAGACTATTTAATTTTTATTGATATAGTTTTAAGATTATATACAATCATATTATATTATTATGTGTAAATAAAACTTTACCATGTATAATACCCATTTGGTAATTCACAAATTTCCATATCATCTCTAAATAAATACCACACTAGTTGCTACATGGCCAAACCACCCTAGTGTACATTCATGTAATTAAAACAAAAATAAAATGTTTGAACCGTATTATGTTTTGAGATTTGACGTTCAAATTTTATCCCACAAAATAAAGAGAGACTCCAAAATTCATCAAATTCGAGCACATTTGTCTAGTAATTGGATCCAAGCATTTTTCATTGTAAGGATGGATGGATTTTATGCTCTCTAGGTTGGGAGTCTCCGTCCATTATAGCTATGCCCAAGATTGGTGAGAGAATGATTCGAATTGAAGATTGATGAGAGAATGATTCGAATTGATATCAAAGGATCCATTTACATAGTCGTTGTCTAGGTATTTTTCATAGATCCTTTAAAGCTTTTGAAACTCGGGCTGCTTAATTTATATTTTGGAGGAAATTTTAGCTCAAATCTTAGATCTGGCAATTTGATCTTCACTTTCGAGATTGAAGGTCTGTTTTTTAATTTATAGATGTGTAATGTTTAGGGTTAGTTAGTGAAGATTTTGTCTTTTTAAGTGGAGATCTGTATTTTGGTATTTGATAATGGATTTTGTTGCATTTTGAAAATATTGGAGAGATTTTGTTTCTTTAAATTTTTAAAAGAGAAAATTGTCAATCTTTTTCATATGTTTTGTAGATCTACTTTGAAAATTTGGAGTTGAAAAAATTCATAACTGAATTGAGATGAAACCTTACATAGTTTAATCTATGTCTTTGATGTCCTAGACATTGTTTCTTGGGGCACATGCTCATGCTTTGTTTATTAATGCTCTCTGGAACATTGATCTCCGATACTCTGCTTAGGACAAAGATTGCTTCTTTATAGACTTAATAGCTTTGTGTGTGCTCCCTACTATTATTTAAAGGCTCCAAAGAAGCTCTAGTCTATTCAAGATACAATTCATTGATTCAAAGAAACACCAATCTCGCCAACATGTAGTAGATTCATATAAAGAAGCATCACCAAAATCGTAGCAAAAAAAAAGAAGACAAAGACGCCATTTCCTCCTACAATTTACTACTATATAGGGTGGGGGGAAGAGGCACTAGAGCCTATTGATGCATGAGTAAAAGAAGATCCAAATGAAATTTCTTCACTTGCACCAGAACAAAAAGAGACAGATGTAGATGCATTTCCCTAAGTAGATTGCCTTGAACCAATTCCAATTCCAGTGCTAGTTGTTGTTTCTGTTGATCTGGATCCAAAGCCAATTTGCTCCGTTGAACCATAATCAATGTCATTTTCAGCAACAAGAAAAACATTGACAGTGGGGCCTCATCGCAAGCCATAAGGAAATAATGCATTTACACAATGGAAACGAAAGACACTCTTGACAGGGGCTAAGATGCCATGTAACACTGGTTAAAACTAAAAATATTGAATACAATATATTAAATAATAATTTTTAAATTTTATTTTATTATTAAAACTAAAGAAAAAAGGAAAGTAATTATATTACAATTAGTAGTGTTTGTCATTTTAGGTGCAATACATTATTCTCATTGTTTGTGTTAGGTGAGGTTTCTTAAGATTGTGTATCATTTTTAGAGATTATTGTTTTGAAAGGTTTGAGTTGTTTGCAAAAAGTTATTTATCATTATTTTGGGGTTAGTTTTTTTCTGTATGTAACATGTATTAAATCTTATTATATATTTAATTATGGGATTTATGGTTTTCTTTATGATGTTTATTGATGTTCATTGCAAGTAGAGCCTGCATAACTTTGCTTATAAACATAGCCAAAATCATTTTGCATATTTTGGACTACTATATGAGGTTCATACATTGACTCTTTGTAACCAAGGTTTTTTTTTATGATGCTTCTAAGATGTTAAGATGTTGAATAAATATGACTATCTCTCTTGTCATAAACTACTTTTTTGTTTTGCACATTAGATAATGGTTGAATGGGAAATCACATTGAGTTTCTTCATTCCCATTAGGATTATTACATTGAGTTTCTTCATTCCCATTAGGATTATTACAGAAGAGGCCTTTATTGATGTGTTTCTTAATAAATAGCAATAACCTATCCTCAATTGAAAAAAGAAAGGATAATTGATGTTTAAAAAGTAATGTCATTTTTTAATCCCTAGTTAAAAATAATTGAGGAGAGATGATATCTAATAGGTAACCTCATTATACAGTTTGGTGGAACATAGTGTTTAAATCTTGGAGCGGTTGTCACCACAATGCCTCAAGTTCAATTCATAGTGGGTTTGTTTCCACCATTCCTAATGCTTGCTAACCATGTTTCTTTATGGTTTGTGGTCCTACCTATTATAAGGGACAATATGCTACTTATCTTTTCTCTTTGTATCAGTGTGAGCTCTGTTGACCATGATTGATGTACCACTTTATTAACTTTCTATAACGACACAATATTCTTAGAGTTAATGATTTTCTCCACACACACACACACATAAGAGGATAAATTATTATCCTCCAACCTAAATTCAAATCCTACTTCTAACATGTTTTCCCCTCATGGGCCAACAAATCTAGCATGTTACCAATGATCCCACTCTACCTTAAGTGATTTGGGGTGGGGCGAGATGTTACCAAACATTCTGTTATCAATGGGGTCTAAATAGGATGGTTAAGTGGAGAAGTTGTCATCCTCCCATCCCATGTTCAAATCTGGCTTGTCACATATTTCCCCTCATGGGTTGATTGGAGCTAAGAAGGTGCCAACAATTTTTCTCTTTCTTCCAAATATTTTAGTCAATTGTGTGTAGTTTGGGTGTTTAAGAGAATNGCAAGACATTTCACAAGAGAGGTTTGAATCTAGGTAAGAAGGTGCCAACAATTTTTCTCTTTCTTCCAAATATTTTAGTCAATTGTGTGTAGTTTGGGTGTTTAAGAGAATATGTTGTTATCCTTCTTACCTAGATTCAAACCTCTCTTGTGAAATGTCTTGCCTCTTGTGGGATAATTTTCACTAGGAAGGTATCAAGAATCTTAGTCTCACATAAGCGCATAAGGGTGTGATGAGATGTTCCAATTTTTTTTGAGGGTGCAATGAAATGTTTCAAACATTATAGTCTATTGGATTAGCTTGAGTGGTTAAGAGTTTAATTTGTTATCATCTCCACCCATGTTAAAATACATCTTGTAACATGTTGGCCCTTTCGATCTTGAAGAAGGGTTAGCTAGCCCTTTCCCAAACTCTCTCTCCAAAAAATACTTAGCTTGAAAAAGGGTCAATCAACTCTTCTTCAAGCTACCTCTTGATGAAAAAATTAATCTAGAAGAAGGGTTAGCTCACCTTTTTCTAATTCCCCCTCAGAAAAAATATTAGTTTCATTGGTCACCCCTTTCTCAAGTTTTGTCTCAAAAAAATAATTAATTTTTTAATTGTTTAAGAGGGATTTTATTTTTTAAGAGAGATTTTATTTTTTAGTTTTAATCTTGAAAAAACTAATTTTATGTTATGAAAAAATAATCTTTATGCTTAACTCATTTGATCGAATTGTGTTGCAATCCTCAATATTTTTTATTATTACATTACATGAGTGATATCACATTACATGCAATTTTGAAATCCATCCATTAAAATTTGGTGTCATTATTTTTAATTTTTTCTCCTTTAAAAAAACTCTTCATTTACACATATCAATTAATCTCATAGCAGTATTTTCTTCCCACTACATTAAGATGTGAGATTTTTCACTCCTTGTCCATTTACTCCTTTTTAGATAGTGAACCCTCATAATGATGCAATGTATTTCAAACTATACATATTCAATGTGACTCCTCATTACGAAATCACGAAATCGTGAAAATGTATATTGAGGATGTCCTATTTTTCATCAGGAAATCGTGAAAATGTATGAAGTTGATCTACTGCATACTCTTCATAACAGTTGCGTATATCTGTTTACATGTTACTTTTACCTGATCATATTTAAAATTTACTATAGTGACTAGTTAATTACCATATTTAAGTGATTGACAAAGATTAAAGTTTTGTTATAGAATTGAGAGATGCCATATACAACCGAGAATTTCATTTTATGACCACGTTTCATTTTATAACCATCTTTGTATTCACCAACCACGAGTTTGCTGCTGTGCCAGTGGTATCTCAACCACACGAGTTTGCGGCTATGCCAGTGGTATCTCAACCACTTCAACTTCTGCTATACAACAATCACATGGACACGTCACGTGAGGTTGATCTACTGCATACTCTTCATAACAGTCACGTGAAGAGTATATGTCACGTGAGGTTGATCTACTGCATACTCTTCATAACAGTTGCGTATATTGGTATCTCAACGACTTTAACTTCTGCTGTAGCAACTTTAACGACAATCACATGGACACGTCAAAACACCTAGAAACATATGTCCTCCCTGTAAATCTTTGGTTACGCGCATGAATACAACTCTACTTGTTGGTCTTTACTTAAATTCAATTCCATCCTTCGAGAAAAACAAATTGCAACTTTGAAAAAACAAAATTATGGAAGAAAATAGCCCCATGGGAAGCGACGGCTATGACGGTAATCGAGTGGCAACACTTTCTGACTTTTTATGGATGATCGGGATTGAATCAAAATTGGAAAAAACTGTTATTGGGATTGAATCAAAACTGTTATTATGCTTTCAATTTCTGCCGATTCCTGTAAATTATATGGTCGAAAGAGGGCACGCAGGTAATTTACTAGAGGACTAGCTTACTCTCTGGCGTGGTTTATTGTAGCCCTGAAATTTTCCACACCGCGCGCCAACAAAAGAGGATAATCTTATCTGAACTGCATCCGTGTTGCATACGCTACTAACAATTTTTGGCGAACAATCCCAAATCCATTCCTCTAAAGAGACTGTTCATGTTCGTGGATCTCTGTTAGCTTGCCTATATATATGGCGTCTCACCTGTGCTATCCATGCATGAAAAAAAAGCTCATTTGCAATTCGTTGTGTTGTGTTGTGGTAGTGTTTATTCATTGCATTGTGATGTACTAGTGTTTAACTTGCAGGCTGGTCGTTGCAATGGGGGAAAGAACATTAGAAGTTTCGGTTTCAGTTACAACCACACTAGCATTAGGATTACCGGTTTATCTTCAAGGTAAGGCCAAGGGGGTATTCCCTCAATTGCAGTATTACATAAATTAGCGATGAGTATGTTTTAATATGTCATAAATAAATATGTGTTTGGGTTGCTAATTGCAGGAGTTGGAGGTGCAACATTTGTGATCCAGAATCAGTGTTCGTTCACGGTTTGGGCCGTAGGAATTCCTGTAGGTGGCGGTCAAGCGCTGACACAGGGTGAAACATGGAGCGTTGAGGTGCCCGCAGGAACAAGAGCAGGCAGAGTCTGGGGACGCACCGGCTGCTCCTTTGACGCCTCTGGTCAAGGTAGTTGTAACACTGGTGACTGCAGTGGTTTGCTCAGCTATCAAGTCTCTGGACGACCTCCTGCAACGCTCGATGAGTATACACTTAATGGGGACAACAATTTAGACACGTATGACATCTCTCTGGTTGATGGATTCAATATCCCTCTCAAAATAAGTCCCTCGGACACTACCTTCCCAACAATGGACTGCAGTAGCAACATAACGACCAACTGCCCTACAGAGTTGCAAGTAGTTGAAGGATGCGACAGTGCTTGTGCAGCTTTAAATTCGCCTCAATACTGTTGCACGGGGGACTACGTCGACAATTGCCCTCCCAACAGCTATTCCCAATACTTCAAGGGGTAGTGCCCACAGGCCTACAGCTATCACACTAACACCTTCACTTGCACTCCTGGTGCCAATTATAACATCGCCTTCTGCGCTTAATACGTGATGATAGTATTATTCACAGTAAAGATTAAATTCAAATCTCCGTAGGATAGCCTTGTATTCACAGAGCAAGTTTATGCAAAGGCGTTTCATTCAATTGATATTGAATGGAATTATTATGAGCCTTCGTTGCGTCTTGTAATCAACAAATTGAAGCTCCCATATTCATAATCATAATAATACCACTGCATTCACATGTTCTTTCACATGGAGGGACTCTCTTTCCAAATATGAAGTTAATATGAATCTAAGTTACACACCATGTGTTAGTTCCATGTTATTCAAAGAAAGAGTAGAATTTTTTATTTTTAATCTTTCTATATATAAAGGTGGATAATGAATTTTTTTTATTTATGAACAATATTGATTTTATTTTTTTTTAATTCTACTTATTTTTTATTTATTTATAAATGATATTGATTTTTTTTTTTTAATTCCACCTATTAACTATCAATTTCATGTTGAACCCAAAAGTAATTACACATCTCACTAATAATGAGCTGCACATTTACACATCTCCCAAGTAATGAGTTGCAGAAAATGCTTCTCCATGTAACAAAAGATAATTAATATTTAACAAAAATGAATATCATTTTCCAACCCCTAATTACAAATAATTGAGATGAGATGATATTTAATAAGTAAGCTTATTTTACAATTTGTTGGAACATGGTATTTAAAACATTTGGAGGGCTTGGTATTTAAAACATTGCATTAATAGAAAATTGCTTATGCACTGTGCTTATTGATGTCAATTTGGTTTTTTGATTTTTATTGTTGCTTGCTTTTTACATGAAACAAACAACAGTGGAAGAGTGGCCTTATTACATCCACCTTATTATATTAATAGAAAATAGTTTAGGCACTATGCTTATTGATGTCAATTTGGTTCTTTGATTTTTATTGTTGCTTGCTTTTTAGGAAACAAACAATAGTGGAAGAGTGGCCTTATTACATCCACCTTATTACATCATTAAGGTAAATGCATGGAGACCAACATAGCTATAGCCTATAATTCAAAGCTTTAATGGGTACCAAAGGAGATACTTACAAAATTCTTTTGCACGGAACTGTGTGGTTGTAACATTGGAGCTTTGTTGTTGTAACGTTGCAGTGGTGGAGACGAAGAAGGAGGATTAACACTCCATCCCTGAGGGAGACGTGTTGGAAACATGCCAATGTTTTTTTCCTTTATTGGGTTTCCACATAAATCACTGTGTCAAATTGTCAAATTGTGAGATTGTTGTGCTTGGTTTAATGAATGTTTGATCTTTCTTTTTTATGCTATGTTTTATGGTATGTTTTGCTTCCATTGCCCAACAAGTAGTATTAGAGCGCAGAGTTTAAGAATCTAAAAGCCAAGGAAAGAGACTTGTTCAAAATCAAATCCACAGAGAAAATCGAAGGTTGATTGTTGAATCAAAGCTTAGCAGACCGCAAGGTAGAGGACGAGTTCATTCTACTCGAGTGGACAGAAGAAAAACAAGACCAGGGCTGCATATTGGATGGATTATCGTAGGTAAACCCATGGATTTTCGACGATAATCCAAAATTGCCAACATCGTTTCTCTTTACACGTGTGAGAGGTGCAATACCTTGGAGATCATCGCATGCAAGAGGAGCGATATTCATTGATCCATATTGTGTGCAGAAGGTGTGATAACAACGATAACCAATGCGATAACCAGTGTATGCAGAAAGCACGGTATGAAAATGCACAACATATAATTAAATAAAGGAGTGGTTGAATTTTTTGATTATGCATATGGAGGATAAACTTTATGATTAAAGTGGGTGGAGGATGCCTATTAAAATATTATTTGAGTACTTTTTTTTTGTTTAGTAAAATGTTTAAAGATATATATATTAAATATTTGTGATTAATCTTAAATATTTTTAATTAACTATTTTGGGAATTCAAATATAAGTTGTGGTTTTGGGGCGGTTTGTGTTAATGGAGAAAGTGCAGAGTTTGAAGTTTGAGGTGGAGAAATTCAATAACAAGAATTTAATTGTGAGCTATGGAAGCTCAAGATGAACTATCTTCTCAAACAACAAGGCAACAACAAGAGCAATGATGGTTGAGTCACAGTGAAGGAAAAAAATCTATTTACTTTTGAGTTGTAAAAATTATTGATTTCATGTAAATGAGCATATGTCTGTAAGAGATGGATAGGCCCTACGAAAAGTCTAGACATAAATTAGGTAGATTGAATATGTGGAGGGCATGTATGTTTGGTATGATTGATTTGGTGAAAGAGTTAATGAGTTAAATCTGTTTTTTTAGGTCAAAGCAGGTGGTTTTTCAGGTCCATGTGTTTTGGGTATCTAGTGGTATTGTGTCCATGGATTGCATGTAATGAAGTCTATAAAAGGCTTGGTGAAATCCATTGTAAATGGGCCTGGAGGTAAGCGGTGAAGGCTTACTTGGTCGGTTTGGCCAGATTTGGTCAAAGTTGCTCGAATGCAAAGTTTGAGGTGGAGTAGTGTGTCCACTTTAGAAAGGTGGGTCTATAGAAAGGCTGGTGTGTTGGTAGGTCAATCAAATGTTTGAGAATATATGATGAAGGTAAGTTCATATTCATGGAACTTGAAAAGTATTGCAAGGAAGTTGGGATCGAATAGGCATGTTTAGTAATGCCAAGTTGTAGCAATAATTGTGGACATAAGCGGTTGTGCTATCTAGTAACTCGGTCACCATCAGTTGCAAAAGACAAGAATATTCAGGAAGAGGTATGAACATGTCATCTGGTAATTACTCAAATGTGAAATTATTCGGTTGTGATGCTTATGGTTTTTATCAGCTTTCTAAGTAGGACCCAGATCAAACAGGTAGATCTTTGATATGGTGATGATGTTAAGGGGTGCAGACTGTGGGATCCTACTACCCATAGAATCATCATGGACATAGATGTAGTGTTTGATGTATATCCTTTTATAAAATCAAACATAGTAAAATATGAAAGGTTTAAAGAATGGATGGTAGCATAAAGGTATTTGGAAGGTATTGATTTCCATGAAAGTTTCTCACGAGTTGTTAAAGCTTATTTATATTCATGTTGTGTTAGCACTGGTTGTGATAGTACAACTAGATGTTAAAACTGTTTTACATGTAGTTTTTTGGATAAGGGCATGTATATGGAACAAACATAATGGTTAGTTTAGAATCACAATAGAAAATTTGTTTGCAAACTCAAAAATCATTGTATGGTCTCAAGCATGCCAGAAAAATGGTACAAGATGTCCGATTCCTTCATGGTGAGCCAAAGTTTACAAGAAGTGAGTATAACCATTGTGTTTATGGTATATTCATTCTCTTGGTGTAACGTGTTATATGTGATGCTTGTTGCAAGCACATGCATGGTTGAGATCAACAGGTTGGCTCAGTTGGTTAGGATGTTTGTTATGAAGGATTTAGGAGCTGCAAAATAAATCTTGGGCATGGAAATACGCAGAGACAGGAAGGATGGTAAGCTTGGTTATCACATCAGAAGTATGTGGTGAAGATACTCAAGAAATTCAGTATGAATAATGTGAAACCGGTAAAATCTCTTTGGCTTTCCATTGTAATTTTTCTTCAGGTTTATGTCCTAATTGATGAAGAAGAAAAGGGTTATATGTCTCAAGTATTATACACTAGTATGAAGTTTGATGATTGCGATGGAGAAATGGTCAACATTTCACATGCAATTGGTGTTGTCAGTAGACACATGGCAAAACCAGGTCAAGATAATGGAAATGGGTGCTTCAAACACAGAAGCACAAGTATCACCTACAATGGTTGCATTGATTTGGTCTATTGTTATGATTCATGAGATTTGGACAAGTGCATCGGTTTATTAGACAGGTTAATGATGGAGACAGAATGGTCCATGCTGGAGTGAATCACGCAGGCATGTTCACGTAACAATATTGTCAGATAAGTCGCGGAGCTGTGATGGTGTTTGGCTTCTCTTGGTTTGCAGAAAAGGTGATGAATTAATTAAGGGCATGATATATCAAGTAAATTGTTGTCAAGGTGGAGATTGTTGGAAACATGCCAACGAATTTCCTCATGTGGTCACATGCACATGCATGTAGCTATGTATGCACATGCATGCAACTATGTTAATGTGCATGCATGCAATCTATTTATGAACTGCTCGTGTAACTATGTGATCTATTCATGATTAGTTTTTGTAACTGAGCGATAGATGTTATATATGTAGGCATACCCATAGAGGTGTGAGTACAATGTGATTGCAATGTGTAGTGAGTGTGTGAGAGAAGGACGTAATACTGAGGAGTTGTGTGTATGAGAGGAGAGGATGGTTGTATGCCTGGGTTGGCTATTGTAATTCTCCCTTGAATAAAAGAATATCGATTATCATTGCCATGTTTTTTTCCCTCATTGGGTTTCCGCATAAATCACTGTGTCAAATTGTGGAATTGTTGTGCTTGGTTTAATGAGTGTTTGATCTTGTTTGTTTATGCTCAGTTTTATGCTATTTTTTTTTTCCACTGCCCAACAAGATGTTCAGTGGTAGTGGTGGAGAAGAAGAAGGAAGAAAAATAGGCCTGCACATAATTGAGGTAGTGAAAACACATTTCTAATCCCTCTTGATGGTGTGTCTCTGTGAATTTGTAGATGAATTTGCAGTTTTTTGTGATCCAGAAGGAGAAGACAAATGTCTTTGGTGAAGCATGGGGGAAATTGAAAATGACAACACCTACTTCTATTGCCTTGACTACATAGAAGCCCTAGACTACACTACAAAATTGTCAGAAGCTTTGATTGCCTCACTCTCCATCGATTATCTATTTTGAAATGACCAACTTTGATAGTTCGAATAGTTTGACCACATACGAGGATTCTAGACGAGGTAAAATTTTGTGTCATATTCAAATGAGGATTTTATGAGAAAAATACAAGTTTAACAAGTGCTACATGGCATCGTAGTCCCTGCCAGGTTAGAATGGGAATAAATGCGATCAAGTACAAACACGTGGGCAGGAAGTTGAAGTACATGGGAACACAAAAGAATTAGCATTCACGAATTAGTTTTCTTTAAAACAAGGGTTGGTGGATACAAAAGAAATTGAAATTTATCAAGTTATAGGTTCCTAGACATCATAAATTATACATATGAAATTTGTAATTTTATAAAGTAGATATTTAATTTTATAGATACGAAATATGTACTTTTATAAAGTTTGGGAAAGAGATTCCATACTTGGTAGTTTTTTGGATCGTGGGTTATTGGGTTGGCGCGCTGAAAATCAGACTCTGTTGTTCCGTGCCCTACAAATAGCACCTAGAGTTCCGCGACATACAAATTGACAACTGGAGTTGTGGACTATTTCAAATTTAAGGGTGTACGTATGTTACAAAAAAACTAGCATCAGTATAAATTATAGATACCAAATATGTAATTTGATTAAGTAGATATATAGAGCATGGGGACTGTCGGGCGGGCATGTAGAAAATTGGGCTTGTGTTGTTTCATGCGCTACAAATAGCACCCAAAGTTCTGCGACTTACAAATTGACAATCAAACTTGTGGACTATTTGAGATTTAAGGAACAACATCTGTAACATAGGTTTGTGTACAAAAGCATAAAAAAAATAGCAATACCGAATTAGTTTTATTTAAAACAAGGGCTCCTAAACATAAGAAATTGAAATATATGAAATTATAGGTTTGTGGACAGGAGAAATTATACATATCAAATATGTAATTTGAATAAGTAGATATATAGAGCATACACATAAGCTTCATTACGGGTTGTCAGGGTGCTGGACTGAAAATTGGACTTTTATTGTTCCGTGGCCTACAAATAGCACCTTGAGTTCCACGATATACAAATTGACAAGCGGTCTTGTACACTATTTGAATTTTTGGATCGCGGGTTCTCGGGCTGTCGGACTGAAAATTGGGCTTATGTTGTTCCGTGGCCTACAAAAATCAAATATGTAATTTGATTAAGTAGATATATAGTGTTGAAAAATGTCGGGGTTGTCAGGGTTGTGTGCTGAAAATTGGGCTTCTGTTGTTCTGTGGGATACAAATAGCACCGAGAGTTCCACGATATACAAATTGACAAGCAGTTTTGTGGACTATTTGAATTTTTGGATTGCGGGTTGTCAGTCTGGCAGGATGAAAATTGGGCTTCTGTTGTTCCGTGGCCTACAAATAGCACCTAGAATTCCACGATATACAAATTGACAATCGAAATTGCGGGCTATTTGAATTTTAAGGGGTTCGTGTCAAATAACGAAATTGAAATAATAAACTCAATAATTTATCTTTCTATCAATAAAATCATTTATAATTAATTAAAACAAGTTTAGCATTCCCGATTAGTTTTCTTTTTTACATATGCCTATGGAAAAAAAAGAAAAAAAAATAGTACCAACATCTGTTACATAGGCTGGTGGACAAAAGTATGAAAAAAATAGCATTCCCGAATTAGTTTTCTTTAAAAGAGCGGGTTCTCGACTTAGCTAGTTTTTGGATCACGGGTTCTCGGGTTGGGGATTTGAAAATCGAGCTTTTGTTGTTCTGTGTCCTACAAATAGCATCGACAGTTCCGTGATATATAAATTGACAATCGAACTTGAAGACTATTTGAATTTTAAGGGGCTCGTGTCCAAAAAAATTAGCATTTGTGAATTAGTTTTCTTTACATAGGTTTTACCTACGCTGGTGGAGAAAAGGACAAAAATTATAGTACCAATGTCTGTTACATAGGGCGGTCGAGAAAATAACCAAATAAATAGCATTCCCAAATTAGTTTTCTTTAAAATAGGGGCTCCTCGACACAAGAAATTGAAATTTATGAAATTACAGGTTCGTGGAGACCATAAACTATACATAGCAAATATCTACTTTAAAAAATTATGGAGATGAGATTTTATAGAGCAAGGACGAAGCCCTCATTCCATACTTGCACAGAGGCATGATTCCATACTTAGGCATTTTTTGGATTGCGGGTTCTCGGGTTGGAAATTGGGCCTCTATTATTCCATGGCCTACAAAGAGCAACCGGAGTTACATGATATACAAATTGACAAGCGAGCTTGCAGAATATTTTAATTTTAAGGGCCTTTGTGGAAAATAGTATGAAGGACATGTGGTAAAGATGCAAGAAATGAAATATTCTCTATACATTTGAGTAGAAAGAAAGTAGTGAACACTATTTTATGATATTTATATAAAAAAATACTAAACCGTGTTACATATTCCTGGAAATTTAAAGAAACATATATATATATATATATATATATATATATATATATATATATATGTGTGTGTGTGTGTGTGTGTGTGTGTGTGTGTGTGTGTGTGTGAAATATGATATCTCAAATTTGAGTGAGTGATTTATGTCATACTTAATTTTGAAAATGACCAGGCAGGAGAAAGTATGCATCAGAAAAAAGAGAATTGAGAT
>JASDQU010103471.1:212148-224664 GCA_032191745.1 Picea mariana | reverse complement strand
GCATGGACGGAACCGTCATTCCATACTTAGCCAATTTTTGGATCGCTGGTTCTCGGGCTAGGGACCTTAAAATCGAGCTTCTGTTGTTCCATGTCCTGCAAATAGCACTGAGAGTTCCGTGATATACAAATTGACAATGGAACCTGCAGACTATTTGAATTTTAAGGGGTCGTGTCCCAAAATTTTAACATTCGCGAATTAGTTTTCTTTACATAGGTTTTACATACGGTGGTGGATAAAAGCACACAAAATATAGTACCAATGTCTATTACATAGGGCGGTGGACAAAAGGACCAAATAAATAGCATTCCCGAATTAGTTTTTTTTAAAACAGGGTTCATGGATACAAGAAATTGAAATGTATCAAATTATAGGTTCTTCGAGAGCATAAATTATACATAGCAAATACACAATTTTTTAAAGTAGATATTTAGTATTATACATACAAAATATGTACTTTTATAAAGTATGGGGATGAAATTTTATATAGCATGCACGAAGCCCTCATTCCATACTTGCACGAATCCCTGATTCCATACTTGGGCAGTTTTTGGATTGCGGGTTGTCGAGTTGGCGGGTTGAAAATTGGACGTCTATTGTTCCATGGCCTACAAAGAGCACCCATGGTTCCTTGATATACAAATTGACAAGCAGACTTGCAGACTATTTTAATTTGAAGGGCCTTTGTGGCAAAACTATGAAGGACAGGTGGTAAAGATGCAAGAAATGACATACTCTCTATACTTTTGAGTACAAAAAAAGTAGTGAACACAATTTTATGACATTTATATAAAAAATAATGAAACATGTTACATATTCTTGGAAATTTAAAGAAACACACACACACGTGTGTGTGTGTGTGTGTGTGTGTGTGTGTGTGTGTGTGTGTGTGTGTGTGTGTGAAATATGATATCTCAAATTTGAGTGAGTGATTTATGTCATACTTTATTTTAAAAATGACCAGGTTGGAGAAAATATGCATATGAAAAAAAAAGAATCGAGATAAAATAAACAAAATGACTTCACATTCAGCATAGCTGAATATAAAAATCTAGGAGCACATAAATATATAAGGAGACAAAAGAATAGTTTTATTTGGAATACATGAAAAAAATAATAGTTTGTTACATATCCCTCGAAATATAAATGCGTGTGTCATATAGACTGGGATTGGGGTTCCCGCGGACCATAACATAAATATGTACAAAAAATAGGACTATGGAAAGAAGTCGAACACAGTAGAATGTAATACTTGAAAAGTAGAAATGGGAAGATCAGTTTTTGGCTATAGATTTCAACTCAGAAAACTTGGAATAATTGGATTGATAAAGAAACGACTATCACTATACACTTACAGGGATGGTACGTATAAGTAATTTTGGTGTTTGCTTGGTCATACCTTTCCCTGTTGGTTTTTGTGGGTGGCCTGCTTGAATATCTGGATTGATAAACAAAGGTTTTATGCATTTCCTTGTTGAATTTCGTCGGTGACCCACTTCAAGTTCTCTTCAATATAGCTTCTCAAGGGGGCAGCGTTGATGTCATTGCAGATTTTAAGCTGAAAAATTCATTTTCTAATTCACTTAGATCAATTGAAAGTTTACACAGAGTGTAATGTCCCAAAGGCCGAGCCCTGTTGTAAATCATGTCTATGAAGTATAGAGCTTGCATTATGAATTGCAATTATGTTTTATAGGCTGGTGAGCCAAGTTTATATAACTTGGTGGGATTATGTGTTATTAGGCCGAAGAGCCTAAGTGTTAAGGCCGAGAGCCTTCTTTTGTATATGTAATCATGCAGAACATTAATAAAAATATAAACACCGCTGTGTGCAGACCGACCACGATGAATGAGTGATGGGGGACTAAACTTCCATAGATTGGGTAAGGGATTGGGGGATGGAAGGTTGGAAAGAGAGGCTAAGTGTTGAGCCTAGGGGATTAAGTCCTTGGGAATAATATTTTAATATTATTCCAAAATCCATGTGAAATATATGTTTTGTCCTAAGTTACTGGAGAGGAACGCATGCTGATAGAGTGCATGCAACTTCATGGGTGACATGTGTCAACCCATGCACATGCAGTTAAAAACTGCAGAAGTCAGCCATGGGGGGGGGGGTGGTTCGAGATTTTGTCATCCTCCGCCTGAGTTCATGGTGATGCCCATCTGAACCCGTTTTGCCTTGGCATCTGCATTTGCTTACCCACTCACCGTGAAGGAAACCTTGACAGGAAAAATGTTTGCTCTTGCATTTTTCCATTCTCCACCTGAGTCGCTTTGCCTTTCCCCATCCTTCGTGAATTATGTTTAGCTCTGCGATTGACCTTTGTGTTGATTCCTTGTCACGCACCCTAAAACTAGTGGAAAACTCGTGGACTGAGCCGTGTCTCTTGTGAAGTCCGAGCACCTTGTAAATGTATGAATCGTGATGTGTCTTAGTGTGGACTGTTGCTGTTTTTGGATGTCCATACCCAAATTCCTGTTGTTGTTGTCACCGTGATTTAACCAAACTTCTATTGCTATTGTGGTTATCCACACCATGTGGGAATTGAGTCGGAAGGGGCTGAAGAACCGGGTTTTAAGGCCCTTAGTTGAAGAGGCAGTCTGTCAGGCTTGTGAGAAGCTATTTCTAGGTGAAGGAGTCTGCTGGGAAGTGGTATTCTTCCAGAGAGTCCAGCACCAGCTAAGGAGCTCTAAGACTTCTTAATTCGGCCTGTTGTCGAGACCCAGAGAGGGAGGTGAAGCACTGATGGATTGTGCTTGTGAAGGTATATACTCCCGGGTGGAACATGCATGTGGGAAATGAGAGTCCATGAGTAGTGGGTGTAAGAAAGCATCCCGGGAAGAATCCTTCTTGTTATTCTGTGCAGTTTTCCCTGTAACCTCAGCCTAGACTAGGATTACTTTCCTTAGGTGGAGCTTAGTCCCATCTCGGGGGTGATCCACTACTGAGCATGATGAGTAGCGTGGTCTTAGGCTGGGAGGTTTGTGGAAGGCCTGCACGTGTTTGGTGGAATTACCATGGTTTCAAAGATAAGTATCAACTTATGCTTAATATTATGTTTTGCATGCCTGTGATGCTTATATGTATTATGTATTCTGTTGTGCATATGAATTGTTGTTAACACCAAGGATTATTTATGTTAGCAGTAATCTTCTGCTTACTTTGAGTTGAATGTGTTTAATATGACTTAATGCATGTTATTAATTAAGTATGAGAATGATGCTGTTCTGCACAGTAGCGTTTACCCAGCCAGTGGGATGACGGCCGGGGGCGTTACAGTATGGTATCAAAGCATAGTTTCAACACTGAGCCTAGATGGGCCGGATAAGTGTTCTTTGGACCGAGGTTTTGAGAACAAATTGTGTCTGGAGGACTAATTTCAGACCTCAAAATGTTTATGAGTGTCAACAGACTACTTGACCATGTTACAAAGCTCAAGAGGTGTAGCGGTATTATAAAACTGCAGCCAGTGTGGTATATGGCCATAGGGAGAGAGAGAACTCGACACCAGAAGTGTTGGATCAAGTAGATGAAGGTTCATAAGGAAGGTACCAAGTCATTGGCCAGAAGTCCTTGAGAAGCAGAGTTGGACGGTCAGAATTCTCTATGGAGAACTCGTGAAATCGCGAGGGCCGTAAGATAGCCAAAAGTTGCAAGGTGGTTAGTGGATGGAGAAACTCGACACCCTAGGATCCAGATTAAACGTGGTTCGTTGATCATGGTTGGTTTGAACCGTTGGATCATTTCGTGAATTCAGGGATCGTGAACTTGGAGCGCAGGCCAAATTCTTGGTCACTCCAAGTCCCAAATCGCGAAAGAGATTAACAAGGGTAGAATCGAACAGTGGAACGCTTCTAGTAAGAAGTGCCGAAATCCCGTGAGCCGTCGGATCTAACCAACTAGCGAGGAAGTTAGGGCTGAAGAGCTTTGATAGGTGTAAGCATAGGAGAGATATGGACCGTTAGATCCAAATCATCGAGGATCGTTGGATCTCGTACAAGAACTCATGTATTGGAATTCAGGGATTGAAGTGACAAGAGATTTGGAGTCGCTGCATCGTGAACTCCCAGTTACCGAAAACCCGAAACCTCGAAATACCAAATTGATGTACATCGTAGATCGTAGCAGAGGAACTTGACCGTTGGATCAAGTAGATGAATAGACCCTAATTTTGAAATTTCGAAATGTCTGGATGCGTGAACTGCCAATGCACGAAACTCTGAAATGAAAAGTGAAAGTGGTGGGACCCTATGATGTCGTCGGAAGTGATGTGGACCTTCTTAAGGAAACCATGTGTCACTACCTTGGTTGACGACAACTGTGTTGTGGGACCAGGGGGGAGAGAGGTCGAATTTTTGGAAGTCGGGAGTTGGAGAGGGAAGCGAGTGAGAGAACCTCTGGGACCAAAACCCCAAAACTTGAAACCCCAAAATCCCAAAATCCCAAAACCTAAAGTTTCATTTGGAGAGCCTTGTAGCACCTAGCAGTTTAGCATTTGATCATGGCCTGTGGATGCATGAGTTGGGGACTAAGAAAACGGGGGCTATCCCCGAAAATTGTAGAGCCAAACAGAGCTCAGAAAATTCATGGAATCAAAATGTTTTCTTATTCACGTTGGTTTATGAATGTTGTAGTTTTATTAAGGGTTTAAGGCCTAACAAACTTCGGTTGACTGCACGTTGTGTGTGCAGAGTTCAACGAGTGTTAGGACAGCTGCGAATCGACGCCGAGTATAGAAATAGAAGAGGTGTGGATTGCCTTTGATTCAGAGAACGAAAGAGAAGGAAGGGATGTCAAATTGGAAGTCGAAGGATCGAACTCCTATGGGCACAGAAGAGGATTGGATAAGGAAGGGCATGTGATGAAAATCATTGAAAGATTGTAGAAAGATGCCCAGGCTTGCCAAGCCAATAGCTGAACGCTCATGAGGGTCAAGGATCGGCAGGGTGAATTCAACTTAAAGATGTTGAAGAACCTGGAAAGAATAGAAAAGAAATTGGAAAAGGAGAGTGACTCAAGAAAAACAGGGAGTTGCAGGACCCCGGAGACAAAAAGAAGATCAAGGAGTAGTAGCAGACATCGTCGTCGCTCCCCAAAGCATTTCAGTATGGAAGCACACAGTAGTTCAAGCCCATCCCCTACCAGAAAACACCGAATATCTGGAGTGGATGACTTGAAATGTGAGATGAAAAAGATTAAGCCTTCTACGTTTGATGGAGAACATAAGAAGGAGGAAGATGCCGAAACATGGTTGCTTGGCATGAGGAAATATTTCCAACTACAAAATTATTCCTCTCATGTAGAAGGAAGAATTGCGATGTACCAACTAAAAGAAAAAGCATCCATGTGATGGGATCATCTTGTGCAGGTGCAACATGTTAGAGATAAAGATATCACATGGAAGGAATTCAAGAGGTATTTCGAGAGGAAATACCTGACTAAAAGATACTATTACAAAAAGATAAAGGAGTTCTTCGAACTCAAGTTGGGAAGCATGACCATTGATGAATACGAATGAAGGTTTTTGGAATTACTGAAGTATGTGACATTCATCAAAGATGAGGCTGTCATGATTCAGAGGTATCTGAGTGGATTGCCACTTCCCATTGGTGACAAGATTCAGTATGATGATCCTAAGACTATGGAAGAAAAAATAAGAAGAGCGAAATGCTTATATGAACAACAAAGAGAAAATCCTACCTTTCGGAATTCTTGGGATGACCAAAAGAAGTTTAAGAAAGACCAGAGGTAGAAGGGAAGAAAACCTCCCTTTTTGAGAAATAGTCCTCAAGGACATCCTTGTTTAGAGAGCTGAGAATGAATGAAGTGGGGGAACAAAGGCTGAGATAGACGCCCATTTAGTGTTGGGGATGTAAAGAGAACCACAAGTACAAATATTGTCCCCATAAAAATGACAAAGCAAGAGTTGTCCATAATTTTCAACAGGCTGAAACAATGGAGGACATGGGCAGTAGAATGCAAAGGATCTATGCGGCCCTTGACAACAAGCAAGTTGAATTTCAGTCACACATGATTGAAGTGGAAGGTATGATTAACAACCAACCATTTATTATTTTAATTGATTCAGGGGCTAGACATAGGTATGTAGATCCTAGGGTGGTGGAAAGTTTTCATTTATCAAGAAGCAAACATCAAAAAGTCTTGGTTAGTGCAATTGGATATAGGAACCAAGAGGAAAGTCACTGAGTTGGTTAAGTCCTGTCTGGTGGACATGAAGGGACTGAGAACGAAGGCTGAATTTAATATTCTGCCTTTAAGCTCTTATGACTGTTTAATTGGGATGCACTGGTTGGACCAACACCATTCCCTCTTGGATTTTCGTAACAAGGAATTTACATACCTAGATGAGGAGGGGAATCAGAAAACAATCTGAGGAATTCCCAGAGCTGTGGTTGTTAGAGAAATCTCAGCAATGCAGTTGAAAAAGTGCTACATGAAAGGCTGTCAATTGTTTGTAGCTCGTGTGGAGGAAGCATCCAGAGATGAAGTCTCAAAGATTGGAGACCATGCAGTACTAACAGAGTTTGAAGACGTATTTTAGGAGGTACCCAGACTACCTCCGAAGAGATATATTGATTCCTCTATAAATTTGATGCCTGGAGCAGCTCCAGTGTCGAAAGCTCCTTACAGAATGAGTACGCTAGAGCTGAAACAGTTGCAATTGCAGCTTGAAGAGATTCTAAAGAAGGGGTGCATTCGCCCAAGTGTGTCACCTTGGGGTGTCCTGGTCCTATTCGTGAAGAAGAAGGATGGGATGTTGAGGCTGTGCATTGATTTCAGACAGTTGAACAAAGTAACTGTCAAGAACAAGTATCCTCTGTCGAGGATAAATGATCTTTTCGATTAGTTGAAAGGTGCAAAAATATTTTCGAAGATAGATCTCAGGTCGGGATATCACCAGGTAAGAATAAAGGATGAAGGCATCAATAAGACCGCCTTTAGAACAAGGTATGGTCATTACGAGTTCACAGTGGTACTGTTTGGGCTGTCGAACGCACCTGTTGTTTTTATGTGCTTGATGAATGGTGTATTCAGTGACTATCTAGACAAGTTGGTCATAGTCTTCCTGGATGACATTTTGGTGTATTCCAAGTCAGAGGAAGAGCATGAACAACACCCGAGGATGGTGCTACAAGTGTTGAGAGAACACTAGCTATATGCCAAGTTGATCAAATGCTTGTTTTTATCAAAGGTAGATCCATTACTCGGGGCACATTATTTCAGAAGAAGGGATCACCATGGATCCTGAGAAGGTTGAGGCCATCAGAGAATGGTCAACGCCAAGGAATGTGGCGAAATTTAGATCCTTTATGGGTCTAGCGGGCTATTACAGAAGGTTTATTGCAGGGTTCTCAAAGATAGCTCACCCTATCACTTTCTTGCAAAGGAAGGAGGAAAAGTTTCAGTGGATTAAAGAGTGTGAGAAAATTTTCCAGTGATTGAAGCAGTTGTTAACCAGTGCTCCAATCTTGAGGATTGCAGATCGAAATGTGGATTTCATGGTGTGCACAGATGTGTGTAAAGAAGGGTTGGGAGGAGTTCTCAGTTAGAATGGATTTGTAATCTGTTATGAGTCCAGGAAGATGAAAGAGAACGAAAAGGATTATGCCACTCACGATTTGGAGTTGGCAGCGATCGTTCATGCTCTGAGAAAATGGAGGCATTACCTCATGGGAAGGAGGTTTGAACTCAGAATAGACCATAACGGTCTGAAATATTTGTTTGATCAGCCAACCTTAAATGCTAGGCAAAGTAGGTGGATGGAATTTCTGTGTGAGTACGACTTTGAGATCAAGCATATCAAAGGAAAGGAGAATAAAGTGGTTGATGCACTCAACAGGAGGGTGTATGAATTACATGCTATAACCATTAACATGTATCAGACTAATATTAAAAGCAGAGTTCTGGAGGCTGCAATTGTAGATTTGCAGTACAGAGAATTGGTAGTCAAGCTAAAGCAGGGTAAGATGCCACAGAAGATGGAAATTTAAAAATGGAAACCGATGGAATACTTCTGTACAAGAATAGAACTTTTGTACCCAATGTCCAGTGCTTGAAACAGATGATTTTACAGGAGATGCATAATGTGCCTTATGCAGGGCACCCTGGATATTAGAAAACAATAGCAGTGATCAAGAGCCATTACGTTTGGTCGGGTATGAAGAGAGAGATTGATGAATACATCGCCATATGTATGGAGTGCCAGAAATTTAAAGCTGAGCATAGGCACCCAGCAGGGTTGCTGCAACCTTTACCCATTCTTGAGTGGAAGTGGGAAGTAGTAACGATGGATTTTATTATGGGATTGCCTAGAACAACCAAGCTGCATGATTCGATCATGGTGGTGGTGGACAAGCTTACAAAATCTACCCATTTTATTCCACTGAAAACTACTCACAAGGCAACAGATGTTGCTGATATTTTCATAAGGGGAGTGGCACAATTGCACGGAATTCCTAAAACGATTGTGTCCAACAGAGACCCGAAATTCACCTCAAATTTATGGAAAGGATTGTTCAAAGGATTCAGAATGAATCTGAACTCTAGTACAACTTATCATCCTGAGTTTGATGGACAGACATAGAGGGTGAACAGAGTAATAGAAGACATACTGAGAATGTATGTAATGGACAAACCATCAAGATGGGGAGACTACCTGCACTTGGTACAATTCACCTACAACAATGGGTATCATGAATTCACCTCGAATTTATGGAAAGGATTGTTCAAAGGATTCAGAACGAATCTGAACTTTAGTACAACTTATCATCCTGAGTTTGATGGACAGACATAGAGGGTGAACAGAGTAATAGAAGACATACTGAGAATGTATGTGATGGACAAACCATCAAGATGGGAAGACTACATGCACTTGGTAGAATTCACCTACAACAATGGGTATCATGCATCATTGAAGATGAGCCCATTTGAAGCACTTTATGGAAGAAAGTGCAATACTCCAGTGAGCTGGGATAGTCTAGCTGATAGAGTAGTAGTTGGGCCAGAGTTGCTCAAGGAGATGGAGGACCAAATGATAAAAATTAAGCAGAATTTGAAAGCTGCCCATGACAAGTAGAAAAGTTATGCTGACAAGAACAAAACCCATAGAGAGTTCAAAGTGGGTGATCATGTTTTCCTGAAAGTGAAAGATAACAGGAGTTCCCTGAAGCTGGGAAGTTACACCAAGTTGGCAACCAAATTTTATGGGCCATTTGAAATCCTGGAAAGGATTGGGCCAGTTGAATATATGCTTGCATTACCTGCATCTATGACTGTACATAATGTGTTTCATGTTCCATTGCTTAAGAAATATATACCGGATGCTAATCATGTTATCGATTGGAATGTGATTTAGGTGGAACAGGAAGGGTTTTTGCAAGTGCATCCTGTGCGCATATTGGACAGGAAAAACAAACAGCTCCGGAATCGAGCTATAGTGCTTGTAAAGGTCCAGTGGACCTGGTACGGTCCTGAGGACGCGACATGGGAGCATGAATATGTTATGTGGGCAGAGTACTCGCATATTTTTGAAAATTTTGAAAAGCTTGCAGATGTAGTGTAAAATTGCACTGAGGACAGTTCAAAATAAGGGGAAGGGATTGTAATGTCCCTAAGGTCGATCCCTGTTGTAAATCATGTCTATGAAGTATAGAGCTTGCATTATCAATTGTAATTATGTTTTATAGGCTGGTGAGCCAAGTTTATATAAGATGGTGGGCTTATGTGTTATCAGGCGGGAGAGCCTAAGTGTTAAGGCCGAGAGCCTGCTTTTGTATATGTAATCATGCAGAACATTAATAAAAATATAAACACCATTACGTGAAGACTGACCACGATGAATGAGTGATGGGGGACTAAGCTTCCACAGATTGGGTAAGGGATTGGGGGTTGGAAGGTTGGAAAGAGAGGCTAAGTGTTGAGCCTAGGGGCTTAAGTCCTTGGGAATAATATTTTAATATTATTCCAAAAACCATGTGAAATATATGTTTTGTCCTAAGTTCCTGGAAAGGAATGCATGCTGATGGAGTGCATGTAGCTTCATGGGTGACATGTGTCGACCCAGTAACATGCAGTTAAAAAACTGCAGAAGTCATCCATGGGGGGGGGTTGGTTCGGGATTCTGTCATCCTCCACCTGAGTTCACGATGATTCCCGTCTAAAACCGTTTTACTCGGCGTTTGCATTTTCTTACCCGTGCACCGTGAAGGAACTTCTGATGGGAAAATTGTTTGCTCTTGCATTTTTCCATTCTCCACCTGATTCGCTTTGCTTTTCCCCATCCTTCGTGAATTCTATTTAGCTCTACGATCGACCTTTGCATTGATTCCTTGTCACGCACCTTGAAACCAGTGGAAAACTCGTGGACTGAGTCGTGTCTCCTGTGAAGTCCGAGCACCCTGTAAATGTCTGAACCGTGTTGTGTCTTAGTGTGGACTATTGTCATTTTTCGATGTCCATACCCAAATTCTTGTTGTTGTTGTCACTGTGAGTTAACCGAACTTCTATTTCTGTTGTGGATATCCTCACCGTGTGGGAATTGAGTCAAAAGGGGTTGAAGAACTGGGTTTTAAGGCCCTTAGTTGAAGAAGCAGTCTGTCAGGCCTGTGAGAAGCTATTTCCAGGTGAAGGAGTCTACTGGGAAGTGGTATTTTTCTAGAGAGAGTCCAAGACCAGCTACGAAGCTCTAAGACTTCCTGATCTGGCATGTTGCCAAGATCTAGAGAGGGAGGTGAAGCACTGATGGACTGTGCTTGTGAAGGTGTATACTCCCGGGTGGAACATGCATGTGGGGAATGAGAGTCTGTGAGTAGTGGGCATAAGAAGGCATCCTGGGAAGAATCCTTTCGGTTATTTTATGCAATTTTCCCTGTAACCTCAGCCTAGACTAGGATTCCTTGCCTTGGGTGGAGCTTAGTCCTAGCTCAGGGGTGACCCACTACTGAGCATGATGAGTAGTGTGGTCTAAGGTTGGGAGGTTCATGGAAGGCCTGCACGTGGTTGGTGGAATTACCATGGTTTCAAAGATAAGTATCTGCTTATGCTTAATATTATGTTTTGCATGCCTGTGATGCTTATATGTATCATGTATTCTGTTGTGCATATGAATTATTGTTAACACCAGGGATTATTTATGTTAGCAATAATCTTGTGCTTACTCTAAGTTGAATGTGTTTAATATGACTTAATGCATGTTATTAATTAAGTATGAGAATGATGTTGTTCCGCATAGTAGCGTTTGCCCGGCCAGTGGGATGACGATCGGGGGCGCTACACAGAGCTTCATGAATCTCTCCATTCTGTACCAAATTTCGGACTAGCCAGTTGTCCACCTCTTCTTCATGATATTCAAGAATCCTATAAAAAAATTCTAAAGACAATGCCTCCAAATTATCAACTTGTTTATCGAAAGCTTGCTTGGTTAACGCCAACGAGTTGAGGATTAAGATGGGGTCCTGGAATCCGTTTGTCTTTCCTACTAAGTCTATTTTGGTGAGCTTTGTGAATAATATTTCTTTCTTTGATATTGCTTGCTCATGTGATTGAACGATGAGATACAGGTTCTTCACTTTCTCTTTCCAGTATGCTTCTAATTGAGCAAGTCGTTTATTACATGGGAGATGATGTTGTCTTCTTCTTGTCTCTGGCATGTTGTTGACATGAAAGGAAAAAGGGATGACCGTGTGCACATAGAAAATTTCTTCATTTTTTAAATCCGTCTGCAGAAGTAGGAGAAAGTTATGTGCCCTGCTCCCCAAGGAATCCATATTCTGCGATGTTTCCCAAGCCTTAGTAATCAGTTCCATTCTTTTGTTGATATTTTTCTCCACATATCCTCTACAGGATGCGAGGAATCTAGAGGACCCTTTTAGATTTGTTGCAGGGGTGCACACAGTCACAGGCATGGCTATTTCCAAAGAACTACCAAGCAATGGCATAGGAAACAAATCTTCTGTAATGATCCCAAGCCATTATGCAAGGATCATCATCACTATTTTGGTGTCTTTTTAAAAACTTTTTCTGGTTGTGGTATTTCGTCAAACACTTTGTTGATCTACTTTTCAGATGTGTTTATATGTGTGTATGCAGCAAATAACAGAAAGCGATAACCATGGAACATACCTCAACCATATGCAATAAGATAGACAAGCCAAAACATCTCAATTCTTCTTTATTCATAAAATAGAGAAACCTGCTACAATGAAGATGCCGATTTGGAATGCTCAACAGATGGCCAAGAAGATAGACAATAGATAAGAGATGCTACAAAATGCTCCCGCTAATACAAAATATGCCTCCAAAGGCTGAATAAGAAATGAAGATCAGTACAAGCAGATCTGAATGCCAAACTCTCCAGCTGAAGAATGCCACGCTCCAATAGAAGGCTGAAACCCTCAATAACTCGGCCCTACTGCCAAAAGTGTCCAATCGCCCTAATAAATATGACAACTGATAGATCGGGTGATGGTAAGAACAACCCAGGTGACCGAATC
>JASDQU010103471.1:186714-205121 GCA_032191745.1 Picea mariana | reverse complement strand
GCCCTTGCCTTTCCTTTATACTTTTTGGCTCACCTTGTCCCTCCAAAGTGACTTTCATTTTATTAATATTTAATTAATTAATTAAATCACTTTAATTAATTAATTAACCTTTTTACCTTTGAAAAGCTCCTTATCTCTCCTTGTGGCTTCCTTGGCCACTGAAAGTCACTTCTAGACATCCCATCCTGTAGTGTTTCTTCTCCCGATTCCAATGAGCTATTACACTGAGAGGTTCCTCCAAGTAATGTGCCCAAAATGACCTCTTCAGTGAATTCCATTGACTTATAGCTCAAAATAGTCAAAATCATGGAAATCGTCGGAATGCAACGAAACCAAAGCCAACCTATGCGAAATGGCTCATAATGATGGAATATGATCATCAATGCAAGCTGGACCCCACAATGCCTCTCAAATACCCTTGTACTGACTCTAGCATCCATCTGGTTACTTTGGTCATCATAAATCTCTGCCCTGTGATGATGTCCCAAAGTGGGGACATTACATCTTCCTCTGATTCCTTAATCTAGTTCTTTAGTCTGGCATTTTCGGCTTCGATGACTCCAATGGAGTCAAAAAGAGCATCTCCGGTTTCCATGTGAAGTTGAGAGATTTTGGAAGCCTGCATATTGGCAAGGTCAAGTTATGAATGATGTTTTCTTTTCTTATTTATTACGTCTCTTTTTTCAATGATTAATTTTTTTGATTCAGCTTCAAAAACAACACTCTGGAATACGAAGGATTCATCTTCGTAAAAAAATTCGGTATCAACCATGCCCATTGAGAAAGCATGTTGAATTGTTTCTCTGGGCTAATCAAGGTTGCATAATATGCTTTCCAGATGAGCGTCAAGATCCATGTTTTCACTGTAAATTTCGGGCTTCGCCGCCTCCCCTACAATTCTTTTTCCCTTCTTCTGCACAGGAAGCTCATGAGGAAGATGTTCACTGTATCTCTATAGAACTGTTGTGGAGCTGCTGCCAGTAGTTTATGGAAACCTTGGTTTTCTCCAAACGCTGCTTTAAATGAAGAAATGGAGGGGACAATATAACCCCCTGGAAACATTGCTTCAATGCTTGCAAATGGAAAATCTCCTCATTAATGACAATATCTATGCGTGCTGTATGGTGACCTGTTAGAAGTAAATCTTAATTATTGCATAATTAGAAGTGCAAAGGTGGCAGTTACGGATAAGAACATTTAAGGATTGGAGGTTTCATGAAGGAACCAAGATGGCAACGTGCGAATAACATTCCATGGTATTTGAAATTAAGACTGGGAAGAGATTGGAGGTTTCATGAAGGAAGCAAGTTAGCGGCGTGCGAATGACATTCTATGGCATTTGAAATTAAGAGTGGGAAGAGATAAGAAAATCCTTCACAAAAATTGCATTGATGGCCGAACTTCTCGAGCCTTATGTGCATCAATGACAGCTTAGATGGTGCCTACACGATGACTTGTTAGCATTAAATATTTAGAAAGAACACACACACACACACACACACACACACACACACATATATATGTAAACACTATTACTTATTATGCACATGTGCGAAGGTGACAGGCACGGGGAAGAGTAAGCAAGGAAGGAATGGCAAATTCCGAAAGTGCATGGTGAAACTACTGAGTGTCCAATGCTGAAACTACATGAGTCAGAATTTTTCAGCTAAGAAAACCAAAGGGATGGGTCCGACTCCCAGTGCATATTTCATAATTCATGTGCAACACCAACTTTGTGGTTAACAGATCAATATGTGTAGAAACGAGGAAAAACTAAAAAAGTACCTTCATAAAGTATGGACATGAGAATTTATAGAGCATGTATGAATATGGCATTCCATACTTGGCCACTTTCGGGATCGCTAGTTCTCAGGTGGGCGGGCTCAAAAAAATGCCTCTATTGTTTGGTGTTCTACAAATAGCACACACAGTTCCACGATATACAAATAGACAAGCAAACTTGATGGGTGGCTGACATTTTATAGACCATCCATAGTTTCTGGATCACGGGTTCTCGGGCTGGCGGGGTAAAAAACAGGGATCTATTGTTCAGTGCCTTACAAATAGCTTATGATAATAAATTGACAAGTGGATTTGCGGGCTGGCCGGCTCAACATTCTACTCCAGGGCTGGCGGGTTCCCAGAAACGAGCATTACATACCAAATATGCACAAATCCTTTATTCCATACTTAGACACTTATTTGGATTGTGGACTTGCAGACTGTACATTGGGCCGATTTCCGCCATATAGAAATTGGATTCTCGAGCTGGCAGGCTCAAAATTTCCTAAGCAAAGAAAAGGGCTCCGTCCAACTCCCAGTGCATATTTCATAATTCATGTGCAACACCAACTCTGTGGTTACCAGATCAGTGTGTGTAGAAACGAGGAAAAACTAAATATGTACATTTATAAAGTATGGACATGAGATTTTATAGACCATGTATGGATATTGCATTCCATACTTGCAGGTTCTCGGGCGGGAGGGGTCAAAAAATACGCCTCTATTGTTCCGTGTTCTACAAATAGCACATACAGTTCCACAATATACAAATTGACAAGCGGACTTGTGAGGTGGCTAAGATTTTATAGACCATGTACAGTTTCTGGATGGCGGGTTCTCGGGCTGGCGGGGTTAAAAATGGGCCTCTATTGTTCGGTGCCTTACTAATAGCTTATGATAATAAATTGACAAGCGGATTTGCGAGCTGGCTAGCTCAACATTTGTCAATTGACAAGCGGATTTGGGATTTGGCCGACTGAACATTCTACTTCTACTGATTTTCGCGATATACAAATTGACAGACTCTAGGGCTGGTAGGCTCCTGGAAACGAGCACTACATACCAAATATGCACAGATCCCTTATTCCATACTTAGCCACTTATTTGGATCACGCACTTGTGGTCTGTACATTATGCCTCTAATGTTTCGTGTCCTACAAATAACACTCATAGTTGGGCGATATACAAATTGACAAGTGGACTTGCGGGCTGGATGGCTCAACATTGAATTTTTGTTGGATGGCAGACGCGTAGGGCAGCGCAAAAAAAAATAAAAATAAAAAAATAGCTGCAAACAAGTTTGACAAATACAGAGAAAGTAAATGAAAAACTATTTACTATGGAACATGGGCAGAAAAAGAATGCACCTTTGCATGGATTTGTCTACATCTCTGGGTAGGATTTCTTTGCACCGTCCAGTTTTCTTGTTTGTTTCTATCAACAAAAGTACAAAACAAAAGGGATATGAACATAAGTTCAGATTTTAAGAAAAAGACAACTACTATGTACATATACAAAAAAAAACAGAATAAGATGAATAGAGTCACAAATAGTTTTTGGGAGGATGTACCTTTTTTTTTTTTTCACAATGTATATTTTATAATTCGAGTAGAACACCGTCTGTATGCTCACCAAAACGATATGTGNAAATCAGGGATACATATATGCTTTGAAACATAGAAATATGAGTTTGCAATAAGTTTGATGTATATGTCATAATTCAAGTGCAATACCAATTGTATCATGATCAAACCAATATGTGTCTAAGACAAACATATTGTATTGAGGAATGGACACATTGGACTAGACATGGTCAATACGTGTGTTTTTCAAATGGCCTGTGTTGTTCAAAAGAAAGCGAAGACTATATTTGCACATGTAGTTTTCCAATTCTTTTATTCTGTCAATATTTTGTAGCATGTCAATATTGAAGTCTCCTACAAGTACAATGGGTCTGTTCAGATGGAAATGGCCCAATGCTTTGGAAATAACATGCAATATGTTGGAGAATGTTGCATGGGGAGCATCATACAGATTCAGTATTGCAACTTCTGTTTCATGGGATTTTTTTTTTGCAAGCACCAGTTCAACATTCTTTTCTTCGATATGTATATGGTCCAAAATTGGTACATGTTTTTTCACCAGTATCATCTCCCCATGTGTAATGTAACTTGATATGCAATTGTGATTTGAGAATTGTTTGTTATGCATGCATAATGCCATGTGTGTTTCCTGCAAGCACAAAATATCGGATTGCATTATATCATAGTCATTCAGTATATCATCCATGTGTGCATTTAAGCTGTGTGTGTTAAGAGAGAGAATTGATACATATGAATTTGTTTGTAAGGATTGGTAATCGTAATGCAGTTGCCATTTTGCGGTGGTCCTGAGTCGTTCCATTTCAATATCAACTTTCTGTTTCACTTTGAAGTTATCTTTTGTGAGAGGACTTAGTAAATACAAGGAGTCTATGCTTCTGACACAGGACAATGTTGTGTATACAAGTCCATGTATGCGAATTCTAGCAGGATGAAATGCAACATTATCAAGTGTTAGTCCTTGTGATCTGTGGATTGTATGTGCACATGCAAGTTTAATTGGAAACTGTTTTCGAATCTTTAGTCGACCTGTCTTTGTTGATGTTGATTCTTGCCTTGATATTCGCAAAATAGGTGTCCAATTGCTTCCAATGTTTGAATTATATAGATAAGACAACTTGCTTGTTTGTCGCTTGCCTATATGCGATTCATGGAACTTAATGCAAAGGACATCCAATTTTGCTTTCTTCGTATAGCCTTTCAATATTCCATCTGCACCATTCACCAATCCATTCTGTGAATCATAGTTGCAGGCATATATTTCAACTAACATTTCTAATTTGAGGACAAGTTGCAAAGGTAAAGTGACTGAATGTTCATGACGTGGCACATTTCCATGGTTGTCTTCTTCTAGGTCAATCAAATTGATGATGATATCATCGCCAGGCATGAGAGACAACATGTGTCTATTATGCTTTGCAACATCCTTATTTCTGTAGAATAGGTAAGGGAACGTTGGTTCTGTTGGTGCAGGCCGTAAGAACCTCAAATTGATATAGGTCAAGTCATCATATGTTTGGTTGTTTGTGCGCATTCTATTCAGAATTGCAATGAATGTTTCATCTGTCTAGCGCATTGTAGTATGCAACTCAAAGCATTTAATATTCTCTCCAGAAGTCATGGGTGACTGTTTCCATGTTAATGGTAGGTTGTTCAAATATCAAAGAATCTTGGATGGGTTGTGCCTGGTAAAGATCCCCACAGAATATCATGTCAATGCTTCCAAAGTATTTCTTTTGCACATGTTTTATGCTTCTTAGTCGACTGCCAATGGAATACAAGAACCGACTCCTAATCAAATATACTTCATCTAAAAAGACAAGTTGGAGTTCCTCATAAATCTTAGATAATGTACCCAACATTTCCTTGCTAAGTGGAAGTAACTATGACTTGTTAAAAGGCATTAAAAATACAGAGTAAACTGTTGTTCCACCATCATTGTATGCATCTTTTCCTGTGTATGAAACTATTAGGCCCTTTGGTTTCATAGGATCAAAGAAATTGTTTGAATCATAGATTCGTATAAGCATTTGGAAT
Source organism: Picea mariana (assembly GCA_032191745.1). Classification (NCBI taxonomy): domain Eukaryota; kingdom Viridiplantae; phylum Streptophyta; class Pinopsida; order Pinales; family Pinaceae; genus Picea; species Picea mariana. The sequence continues at coordinate 199,701 of JASDQU010103471.1, read as the reverse complement.
AATGCTTTCGCTGTGAATGTCTTGCCTGTTCCTGCTCTACCTGTAAGGAACATATGCACAGGACTGTTCATGTTCAAGCATTTTTTAAGATCAATGTCCTTTACAATTGTTTGTTGTTCGTGATTCAACAGATGTCTTATTATCTGGTATTCATTATTTTCAATTAAGAAATGATGTTTTGTAACTTGAAAACCAAGATTGATACGTTTTTCACTTCCAACCACTGGAGGATGGGGCAAATCTGCTTGTAAGTCATAGGACTCAGAAGGAGTTGTAGTTGTTTTTGGGTTTCTGGATGTCTCATCATAATCTCTAAGGTTTTCTAGGTCATTAAGTGCAACTTCTAAATCACCCCATGTTGGATTAACATTGTAGGTAAATCTAGCTTCATTGATGTGCACTATACTCTCAGACGCAACATACACAACCTCCCATGTAGAGAAATTATGTATCAATATGTCTTTGTTTTCATCAAACGTAATGTACAACAACAATTTTTCTCTACAATAGTTTTCATAGTCACAATGTTTATTGTATTTGACAAACCATATCACAGAGGGTTTTTTTCTTTTTGATATGGGTGCACCATTTTTTTTGTAATGCGATACGAATTCTACTGAGCAAATATGCCTAATAGGAGATGGACGCTAGATGTAATAATCAATAATAGAACGACATACCATGTCCTCTGAATTGTCAGGCTCTTGTTGCAGCAAAACTGGTGGTTTAAGCACAATTGTGCTTTTTTCAAGTGGAGATGTGTTTATGAAGACACATTTTCTTGAACTACAAGTGAGGGGCAAATAAAGTGCAATGTGAAATGCTTGTTGAGAAGACATTTGTTGAAGATTAAGAAATGTATTTCCAAGTGTGCGTATCATTTGTATAGAATCAATATGACTTCTTTCATGTTCTTTGCATATTTGTCTGAATGCTCTTGTCAAAGATTTGTCAATCTTCATCATATACGAGGTACAATACGATGTTGCAACATATGCATTCAACACATACTGCGCATCTGTATTTTCTTTCCAAATAATTGGCATGTCCTTAGAGAAACTGTTGTTCCAAATATGAGAGATTTTTTGTTTAAGGAAAAGTGTTGGTTGCCTAAGAATACATTGTATGGCTTGGATATACTCATCTTCTGATAGATTTACCTGTGTCAAGAAGGCATCAAAACTCATCATTTCGTCAAATCCTCTTTGTTCTAGAAATGCAAACAAGGATTTAGATTTTTCAACAACAAAATTTTCCTCTAAACTAACTGGTTCTATGATTCTTGTAGCTCTCATTGGCAGCATGGGAAAATTGTATCTGCAATGCAAGTTTTTTTCATTTTCTACAACTTCTTGTATGGTAATGTCTATGGAATTTCACAAGTTCTGGATCCAAATGATTTGTGTTGCATTTTATGTATTTATCCACAAATTGTTCGATCTCTGAATTGTTATCAAATCCATAGACGGGTGCACCCTCTATCCAAAATAATGTGTGGTCATGTTCATTTCCCCTATTCTAGAATTCAATCACAAAACAGTAGTCCGATATTTTTCCGAAAAACATTTCATCATGGCATATCAATTGTCTTAAAGCATTTATTCTATGTCTATAGTAGCGAGTACATGTCACCGGGTATTTTCTTATGAGGTAGTCAATGTTGTTATTTTCCAGTGTATTGGTTTCTTTTTTACATTTCATGTTCTTATGCGGGTCAGATACGACAGCCACCAATGGATCCCAGCAATGCTTTGCACTTGTAAAGGTTTACTTTGTACTTCACATCCTTGGCCAACAACTTTCTTCCTTGTAACTGGCCTTTTTTTGTTCAGACCAACATGCATGACATAACTTGCTCTATTATTATGCGCATTGTTTTGAAAAATAAATTTGTTATGTAATAGGAGAAGTATCTGCTTGAATGTAGCATCTCCCATCGGACTATTTTATGATAACTAAATTGCTCTATAATATCAATGCCACATGGATCTCCATAGAACAGTGTTGGAAAGTTCATTTCCTCAGCAAATTTTTCCTTGAATATTCCAAGTGGACGTTGCCCCTCGGCAGGTTCAATTTCGACAATTCTGTCTTGCAAGTCATGAATGCACCGTGAATCAGTGAATCCATGCACCAATGTTTCAGTAGGTGTTTCATTCTCCAATTCATCACTTGTATCAAAATCACTAGAATTTTTGAGAGTGTCTACAGAGTTGCCATGTTCTTCTGTGAGAACATTGTTCCAGTTGCCATTTATACAAATGTTCTCTGCTTTGTACAAGGCCCTGGAACATAATTCCTTTAATTCTTTCAGAACATCATGCACACACACTTTGCTTTTCTGATATGCATTTTTGTATTGCAAGCATCTTTTCAGAGCCACAACGATTGTAATTGTATTGTTAATGAATTGTGGCAACGCTTTTTGCACAACATCTAGCTGAACAAGCACATTAATAATTGATCTTGTTAATCCCATCCGGGGTCATTTATAGCCCCAAGGTATGATTTGAGCAAATGAAATTCATAGAGACACAAGTCTCTCCTCAAGCTCCATAAGTCCACTTACATCTGCTAGTGGTGTATTACATCTTATTCGGTCAGGGGTCGCAAACTGTGACAATTTTCCATTTTCAAGCGATTGTTTGCATGGAAGACAAACGTTCCCACTGGAAAATGGTTTATCATGCATTGTCAAGTGGAGGTATTCTGCTTGTAGATCAGGCGTGAAAGACTTACTGTTTTTTGAAAAATTCAATTGTTCACAAATTGCACATGCAATGGAAGGAGTGTCTTTCATTTGTTTCATGCAGGTCTATGTTGCATTTTTCTTTTGCAGGGAAGTATGGGTAAAAACTGTTTCTTGGTTTTCATTGCTATACTGCATGGTGTTGCTTGTAGACCATGAACTAGCACAGTTGCATGACCATTCTGGGATATGTGATTGCACCTGTTTATGTTCTGTTCTGCACGACCAAATTTCTTTACATTGTGATATGTGAGTTTCTCTCTAAAATGAAGTGTGGCAATGTATTTTTTTCTCTCGTGCATGACCTTTTTCAAGTTGTGGTAATTTACTCTACGTTTTTTTCCCAAGGGCAGGATGAACTGGTGGCAACTAGGATGAATTTCACTCTCAACCAGATTTTTAGAAACTAGTTTACGTTTTTTGTTCGAGGCCTCTATGGCCTTATCACAAGTCGGATGAATTTGTCGAATAATTTTTTTCAAATTGTGATAACTTACTCTACGTTATTTGTTTAAGCCCTCTATGGACTCATCACAACTGTCATAAATTTTACGCATGTTTTTTTTCTTCAAGCTATGTCTTCCCATATTGCAACCGAGAGGAGTTCCATTTTCACTAAAAAGCATTCCACACCTATGCAGATTCGATGTCATTTAGGTGGCATGGACAGTCAACCCTGAACTAATGATGTGTCCAAGAAAAGGTTCATAATGGATATTTGTTGTATCCATTTTCAACGAGAGGATATCAATTGTTCGATCGTAATTTGAATCAGTAACCCAGGAATGGACAGTGCCATATGGCAAGGGCGATGACACCTGGATATTCACCCTGAATATCATAGACAACCATTGCAAACAGAATCTACAACCCTCCATATTCCCTTTTTCATATGGAAGCACCATGTTCACAAGGTATTCCTGCCAACTTCCAACTGCCGGCATATTTTCTACGAGATATGGGAAAAGGTGCTGATGTAAGCACCTAAAATCCTGTTGGCTGCCGCCTATAATGGCATTGCAAAAGGAATGTATAGTGTAAATCCGCAACGACTTAACATCGAACCCTGCTGCCACCGAAATTTTTTTTGCATTGAACAGACTATCTCCATCGCTAGAGACAACATTTGTTGCCAGCTGTAAACCATGGCAATCTATGCCATGCAAAATCCATTTCCATTGCGATTGAAGGTCTTTTCAAATAATGAACAAGTAAATATGAGGACCTTCTATATTGGATATGGACATTTTTCTGTATAGCAGTGGTTCATAATGGCCACTGAAGGCATTGGCATCATGGAACAAGATGCAATATGGATTGTCAGATGCAGTTTTGTTGAATAGTAGATATCTTGTTTTTTTTGTCAATGACCATATGCCAACTAATATATTCAGCCAGTTAGACAACCACCGTATACAAAATGTATCTCCCCAAAGTCCCCTCTCATGTGCAGGCAGAACTGGAGATGCAAACAATCACATCTTTGAAAAATACGTAGCAACATCATGTATTCCATGCAACTGCCAAAGAAAATCGTATTCCAGCTCGTACTCATATGAATGCAAAGCCTCAATATCGCCATTTTTAAAAGAGGTCAAGAAATAATCTATATATCCATTGCGCAACTCGGTCGACGAATATCAGAAATGCAATAGAACCTGGAATGTATAGAAAAGACAATCCCCAACAGTATACGAGAATGCATCCAATCTAAAAATCTCATTTCTATGCAAAACCACATCAATGATGTCATGTATAATGGTTTGTGTATCTATTTCATACGACTCAACATCTATTACTTCTTTAATCTCTTCAACTATTATTTTCAATCTATTTCCTACATACTTTCAGTTTCTATGAAAACAGAGAAAAGCAGGGGAAAACAATAAGAGGTAGCAAAATAAAAAAGGAAAGCAAAATAGGGTACCAATCCTTGTATGTATATTTCAACCTTCTTCTTCTCAACTTGAATCCCCCCTAGTCCCCATAGCATATGAGAAGAAAACAGATCGACACTGGAAACTGAACCAAACAGGAGAAAGAACGCAAATAAATAAAACCATAACTTTACTTAGCAGAAAGAGAACAGGTAGACGCAGTTTTCCGACCCACAGAATAAAAGCATACCCTGCTTCTACACCCCGCCCGATGGTTCCCTCTTTTGATAGATTCCGGCTATTTTTCGTAAAGCCCTCTGCATTGCAATTTTTGGAAAAGCTATGGACGTGACAACCCGCATATGAAGACGCATGGTTTCTAAGAACAGAAACCAAGAGCACAGACAAAGATGGTCTGCAATAGAATTTTGAGGCAGGGACTCCCACCATTGAAAAACAATACCAACAGGGAAACTTATCCGTCAACAAAGGATGACAAGAGCTCAGCCCCAAAAGCTGCAAACCGCAACAACAGGTCCAACAACTTGCAAAGTTGAAGAACAACAAACCAATGAACAACCACGAAGAGATCGATCTGCAAGTGCAGGACCTCAACTTTGCAAAGTTGAATCAAACAAGAACCAGAATCATGGAATAAAGCATCGAACAAGGATCGACCACTCCAACAACGATGCCGACCATGAACGAAACTGTGTCTCAATGCGTCTATACAATAAACATTTAAGACTGGCAGAGTTGTTAGGTAAACAATTAAGACTGTCATGACCATCGAAGGGCATAGGCCCGTGCAAGCATTTAAGAGAATATGCAGCATGGCAGGTCTGTTCTCTCGAAGCACGCAACAATAAAGCAAAAATCACACATAGTAATTTGGTAGAGAATGTATTCTATCCAACAGAAAATGCTAAGGGAAACATTTGAACTAATGCTAGCATTAATCTACCTTCGACCAATGCATAATAAAATATATGATTCAAAAATAACATATACTACCAAATACTTTGGATATGCCAACATATTTCACATTGGGAAGAGCGAAGGCGGCAATAAGACCTCCAATCCATTGTCTAATCAGATATTGACAAACATGATACTTTTTATTATATAAAAATCGATGTTTTCACTTCCCTTGTTCCAACAATAGACAATATGAAAATATTTTTGGTCAAAGCACAATCTAATACCAAGTCAATAATTTATCGATTGCTATAATCCCTCTATTCCTACGGCAAGGACTAATAAAAATTTTATTTTTATATATATTTTCCTAATTCCATAAAGAAACAATGTAGGATCTACTCTGTACGGGAAAGGGAGCAAAAGGAGAGAAGTCGCACCCCCGGTGCAATTCCCACGAGTTCGGATAAACGCTGGCTAGAGAAGAACAATGCACTATATTCAAAATTTCAAACCTTAGGCTACACGGTTTTCTATTGGGGGAAATAACCCTCGATCAAATCCAACAATGCCCGATAATTTGCTAGAACTTATGCCTTCATTCACAAAATCTGTTGTATTTATCGGTCGTGGCATTCCTATGGGGAACATAAAACTTGGGGTTTTATCATTTTATTCATTTATCCTCTCGTGTTTTAGCAGTCCATGAGAGTTGGTCCGGTGTTCACTTATCGAGTTCGCATGAGTTGACACACCTAACGGTTCGAGTTTTTCGACTGAAGGATGTTTGAAAGGAAATTTCCGTATATGTGCGAGATTTTTATTCATTGGGTAAATGACTTAGGAATATTAGCAATCGCTGCGATTTGTTTTGGCCAAAGACCTGAAAACCGTGAGTAGGAGAAGCTAGATTGGTGAGTAGAGTCATAAGGAACAATGAGAGTTTTATGGAAGTCAAAATCAAACGCTACGAATGCATCATCCAAGAGGTAGTAGTAGAAAGTGTGTGGTGAGAAAGTGTTTTTTAATGGTTTAAAATTAGCATAGCCGTTAAATCGTTGCTGGTGAATGTTGAAAGGTTTGAAACGAAGAATATGAAACTACTGAAGAATATGAAACGGTTGATTGTAATTATGCGGCTGCTATAAGTAAACGTGGCACAAATGTAAATCTAATATTGTAAAATGATAAAAAGTTAATAGTGGAGTAAATTTGTAATTTCAATTAAGTTTGTTAATCATTTGAACGTGACAATTAAATGGTCACACACTAATTTTTTAATCACATTAAATAAATGTTAAAAAGTTAAAAATGATAGAAAGTTATGAACATGAGATCTATTTCATTGATTTGGAAAGACAACTAAGAATATGCTAGCATCTTTTATTGATAACCATACAATTGAAATTTATGATTAAAATATCATTAAATATGCTCATTATCAATAGATGTACACCTTTCTACGTATTGCTGACTTCAAATACGAAGATGATAGTCTTTCTTTCATAAATACATCACTTCATGTTTAAGTATATATAATATTGACTACACAGATTCAACACCAAATTTAATGTATTGTAATACTTTACATATTGTATTGAATTAAAAATGAGTTTTTGTTAGAAATCCACCACCATCCAAGCAATAAGGTTTTAATTCTTTGAACCAATAATATGGTAAGGAAATATGTTTTTTTTTTAATATTTAAAACATAAAATTTTAAACTAAAAACTTAAAATAAAATGGAGATATTTGAAAGTCAAATGAAACTAATACAAAGTCAAACTATAGAACTCATGCTATCCCACGGCATAGACTAAGAAACGATAGACTAATAATCCCACGGCATAGACTAAGAAACGATAGACTAATAATCCCACGGCATAGACTAATAAGGAACGTAATTATATTACATATTCGACCTTTTAGGCATAATACATTATTTTTATTGATTTAGGTAAGGTTTCTTAAGAGTGTGTGTATGTATATATTTCAGAAATTATTGTTTTGAAAGGTTTGAGTTGTTTTATGAGTTTTTTTTTCGTAAACTATTTGTCATATGAGAAACTATTTGTCATATGAGGTTGATTATATTTGATGTTTTGGGTTAGTTTTTAACATGTATGCATCCCCTTATCATATATTGAATTATGAGATATATGCCTTGGTTTATTATGTTCATTGTAAGTTGAACAAACATTGAACTTTTCTTATGAGCATAGCCAAAATACTATTTGTCATATGAGGTTGATTATATTCGATGTTTTGGGTTAGTTTTTAACATGCATGCATCCTCTTATCATATATTAAATTATGAGATATATTTTTTGGTTTATTATGTTCATTGCAAGTTCAACAAATATTAAACACGTTTCTTATGAGCATAGCCAAAATCCTTTTGTATTTTTAGGATGACTTTTTTTAAACCGGGTTTATTGGATGATGCTTCTAAGATGTTAAATACATATGATTATATCTCTTGTCACAAGCTATTTTTTTCTTTAGTTAAAAAGAAAAAGTACATTGAGTTTCTTCATTACTATTATGACTATTACACAATGTGTTTTATGGATGAGTTTTTAACTAAATAGTTACTACCTATCCTCAATTAAAAATAAAGATTAATTTTAACTCCACATCTATTATATGTTAAGAGTGATAAAATATTTTGAGTTGCAAATTTTTTCATAAGTTTTTTCAATCTATTTTTCTTTCACCTTAAGGGGCTTTTCTCTGTCATTTCATAATAGATTTAAAGTTAATATGAATCTAAGTCTCTCTTTCTTTCTCTCTCTCTCTCTATATATATTAAGGTGGATATTGTTTTTATTTATTTATGGATGATATTGATTTTTTTTTAATTTCACTTATCAACTCCATGTTGAGAAAGAAAGTAATTACACATCTCCGTCATAATGGGATGTCGAAAATTCCTCTCCATGCAACAAAGGATAATTGATATTTAACAAAGAATATCATTTTCCAACCCCTAATTACAAACAATTTAGGTGAGATGTTATTTAATAGGTAAGCTCATTTTACAATTTGTTGAAACATAGTATTTAAAACATTTGGAGTGGTTGTCACCATGATGCCTTAGGTTCAATTTATGGTGGACTTGTTCCCATCATTCCTAGTGCTTTTCAATTGTGTTTCTTTATGGTTTGTGGTTTTACCTATTAAACATGAAAACATGTTAGTTATCATTTTCATTTGTACCTATGTGAGCTGTGTTGACCATAATTGATGTACCGATATATTTACTTTCCATAATGATGCACTCTCCTTAAAGTTAATGGTTTTCTCCATACATACATAAATATGAATATTAAGAGGATAATTTATTATCCTCCAACCTAAATTCAAATCCCACTTGTAACATGTTTCCCCTTTGTGGGCCAACATAACTAACATGTTAGCAAAAATATCACTCTAAATTAAGTGATTTGGGGTGGTACAAGATGTTACCAATCATTTTGTGTGGCAAGGAAAGTGGAAAGTAAAAATATGTCTACTAGAAGGGTGACCACTAACAATTGTAAAGAGCACCATGTTCTCTCTCCTAACCTCACTCAACCTACAAGTTTGAAACCTCAACAAATGGATGAAATAAGAGCAAAGAGACTATGTTTCAATAATGAAAACAAGTAAAATAAGGGGCATACATGTTGTGAGAAGAAATTATTCTACATAGATTATGAAGAGGAAGACGATCAAGAACTAGAGCCGTCACAAGATCTAGAATTGGAAGAGACTACTCCGACAATATCTTTTCATGCATTGGATCACATCAANATAAAGGTAACGATGTTGACTATTTCTGGTAGTATGTACAACTTCATTAATTGAAAATTAGTGAGACTTCTCAATTTCTCTATATATAGAGCACTGGAGTTTCAAGTAATGATTGCAGATGGAATCACCATAAATTGTTTAGGGAAGTGCCATAATATCAAGCTCACCAAGGAGGAGTATTTATTGGATAGTCCAATTATTGCAATCCAAATGGGCAGTGTTGATGTTGTATTATTGGTTCGATGGTTACAATCATTGAGAACAATGGCTCTTAATTTTTGGGAATTTTTCATGAGATTTTTCTCAGAAGGAAAGGAAGTTGAACTCGGGATTATCGAAGGGAAACCCTCTAAAATGATAAGATCTAATAGCATGATAAAATTGCTAAAAAAAGGTACACCATGGTGTAATTGAATAATTGTGCTCATTAAATGTTTAAACATCTACACACTTTGCTCTTGTGGATCTCCAAAAAGTTATTGATAATCATTCCAAGGTATTTGGAGAGATGCTTAAATGTATTTCACCTACTTCAGATAATGACCATTCTATTCATTTGCATTTGGTAAGTGTACTACCTAACATCATACCTTACAGGTACCCATATGCACAAAAGAGTGAAATTGAGCATATGGTTCAAAATATGTTAGAGGTTGGCATCATTCAAACTAGCTAGAGTACTTTCTCTTCACCAATAGTGATGGTTTGCAGAAAGGAAGGTTCATGGTGTATGTGTCCAGATTATAGAGAGATCAACAAAATGACCATTNGTCATTGATGAAATATTAGATGAATTGTACGGATAATTTTTTTTTACCAAGTTGGATCTTCATTCTGGATATTAGGGTAAAATCACGAATCTGGGTAACACTTTCGTGAGAATCAGGTCGCAAAAATTGCTAACAACATTTTTTTCGGTCGAACTATTAAATTTTTTCGGCCGAATTGTTTTTTTGATTGAAAGTTAAATCTAACGACACCCTCTAATGTCATGCCACCTGGTGCAACTAGATTTATTTATTTATTTTTTTTTTTTTAGTTAAAACTAATTTTTTGCCAAAAAATACTAACTTTCGACCAAATTATTAGTTCGACTGAAAACTATAACTAATATGACACTTTTCGAAATAGTGTGTGTTCACTTCAACTTACTCCAACTTCAGAAGGAGCGGGACCCTTCAAATAGAACCAATATGTTTATCATAAATTCATATTTGAGAAGCTATGATTAAAGTATTTAACAACTATGGATGTTTCGTTAAGATATATTTATATTAGTTACTCAAATTAAAAAAAAAATATTTATTTGAAAATTGTACTTGTTTCATTAAGATTGATTTATATTTGTTACAGAAATTATGAAAAAAATCGTATTCTTTCTTAAAGAGATCTCCCAAGCACATCACCACACTTCTCTTTGGGTATATTTCTCAAACACGTTGTATCAAATTACAACTAATAAGCTTTTTCCTATGTATCTCTTCATATTAATTTATAAAGTTTAGAAAACATGAACTAATCTCTATTGTTGTCTTTTAAATAAAAAACTAATAAAAACCATTTACCAAAAATTGGATTAGAATTGGTTTTTGAACAATTAACTGGTTTTCTATGTTGTGTACACACATCTAGAAAACATGAACTAATCTCTACTGTTTTCTTTTAAATAAAAAACTAATAAAAACCATTTACCAAAAATTTGATTAGAATTGGTTTTTGAACAATTAACTGGTTTTCTATGTTGTGTACACATCTATTTTGTTTGGTTAACTTTAAACACAAATCCAAGAGTTAAATAAAGAACATTACCTTAAAATGAAAATATTAAGAGTTAAATCAAGAACATTACCTTAACAGGAAATATCATTGCTCACACATGAAAATAACATTGGTGTTGTAATGACTACAGTGGAGACACAAATGTTGTGAGTACTCTTATTCCACAAGCAACTTTCTAGCACCCAAAGCTAATTCCCTGTTGTTGATGAGCTCCCCATGTCGTTCAAGAATTTTCTGAGAAGTGTTATTGAACGATTTGTAGGCTTTGTGCGGATGAAGATGTCTCGTTAATTTGACATATGCTCAATAGAACGCCCATGTTCACAAGAGAAATGGAGTTCTTCTTAAACATGCGTTGGAGAGCGAAGGTAATCTTGGAGATGACCCCAAAGTTCCCAGAGGGAATTTGGCAGCCTTGAGATATTCATCCTTCTCCGTCAATTCAATGACCTTAGGCTGACCCTTTGATGCAGGGACAACCAAGTACATGGTCACAACATATTCATTGATGAAAAAACCCTCACCTACAAGGCCACTGCCATGGGCACTTGTGCGCACACACCCAACTACCAACACTCCTTCCTAGCTGGTGGAGGTGTCTGGGCTGCCACTACCACTGGTTCTTATTTCAAAACGAAGATGCGATCTGGGAGGTAGAGAGCGTAACTATTATTTTCCTAAAAAATTGTTAGATGTTTTTCATGCACAACAGTTATTTATTTATATCTTTCTTCATATTTTTTTATTTTTAAATTTGTTTTTCTTTTAATGACATTTTTATTTATAAAAAATAATTTTGAGAATTTGATTTTTTTAATTTATTATTATCAAAATTTATTTAATAATTTTTTAGTACATAAATTAATTTAACATTCGGAAATAATTTTATTATAATAATCAAATATATAATATTAATTTTTAATGTTTACAATTATATTAATTTGAATATATTTAAATTACATAATGTTAATCTTTTATATTTTCAATTTAATTTATTTAAAATATTTCTTATAAAATTTTATTCCTTCATCCTTATTCTCATTTCATATATATGAGGGTAGGAAAATAATAGGGAAAACATTTTAAATTTTAACCTAAGGAAATATTATTGCAATGAATCAACAATAAATCAAAACTATCAAAGCACATTAAAAGAGTTAGTAGACTTACATTGTATATTAAATATCAAACAACTTTTGGAATTAAAAAAAATGTTTACAAATCCATTGTAACTCACACAAACCCATTGAATTGAAAGGAATTAATGATTTTGTGGACTTAAATATAATTTAGCTGTCATTGAAATATTGGTCCATCTTCTGGGCCTTCCATATATATCCATAAGGTGGTTAGATGTGCAAAGTGGAGGTGGAGAGATTAATAGAGAAAACAAATTTAAATTTTAACATTTGAAAGTTGGTAAATGTTATTACAATGAATCAACAATAGATCAAAGCTATCAAAACACATTAAAAGAGTTAGTAGACTTGCATTGTATATTAAACATCAAACTGAATGTTTACACCAACTTAACAAACACAAACCCATTGAACTGAAACGAATGATTTTATGGACTTACATATAATTTAACTGTCATTGAAATATTGGTTCATCCTATGGGTGTTCTATATATCCATACGCTGGCTAGCTGTGCAACAGAGAGTTGGGTTGATGAAAATATTCTTGTAATTTAATTGATAGCATAAGTAGCACAACCAAATAAAAAAGTGATTAATATGCTCTGATATCGGAGATTAAACTAAATTCTAATCCTTCTATATGTAATGTCAAAACCTATTCAATATTAAATATAAGATTAGAGTTTAATTTAATTTTTTCCTTAAAGATTAAAGTTAAAAAAAAAAAAAA
>JASDQU010103471.1:147202-181188 GCA_032191745.1 Picea mariana | reverse complement strand
AATGCCTCTCAAATACCCCTATACTCGCTCTAGCATCCATCTGGCTACTCTGGTCATCATAAATCTCTGCCCTGTGATGATGTCCCAAAGTGGGGACATTACATACTGTTTCAATTGTTGGAAAGACAACCACATTATCCCCGACTACCCAATAAAAGATCAAGTTGACTTGAAATTTTGTAACATATGTGGCACCGACAATCATTCACTCAAAGACTTCCCTATAGTACTTGATAAGATCATGACCAAAAAGAACATAAACCTCCTACATGCAGTCTCCAAACAAGAAGTGTTAAATTCAAAAAACTTACATATCGTTACTAGATCAAGCGTAGGACATGATATAAATAATATCCCCTTACAAGATCGATAGCCAAGGAAGTCTAGTCAGTTTCCAAACCCCAAAAAACAAGAACAGATTATGAGGGAAGTGTTTAAATTCTTCAAATATTCTAATCAAGACCAGCCAAACAAAGGCAAAAAAAATGAAGACATTGTACAAGAATTTTTATAGCTCCTAAAGGAAAAGACAAAGACAAGTATTCAGTTGGTCGATTGTTGGAGCAACTTAATATACTAAGAGAGTATAAAGAAGGACAAAGACAATCTAAATATGTCACACAACTTTCCTATAAGAATAAATATTATGACCCACAGGTTCACTTGGAAATCCATGGGGTATTGATTAACTAGGTAGTCGTCGACATTGGATCACAAGTAAATATTCTACCTCGGTATATGTGGATACAACTAGGTCGACCTTCATTAACACTAACATTAAATTACCTCAAGATTGTAGACCAAAGATTAATAGAGCCTATTGGTATACTTAGAAATGTCGAAACTCAAATTAGGGGTATACCGACATCAATCAAATTTGAGGTAATCGACTTAGTTGAAGGAATGTTGGCTTATGTGAAACTTATCGGTCGGCCATGGCGACGACAAATGAATGCCAATATCTCCCTCAAAAAGGACATAATCAAGTTAAGAGGGAGTCGAAGAAAAATAATAATTCCTCTGGACCATAATGAAGGAAAACCTTGGAGTGAATCATTGGACAAAGATCAAGAAGAATGATGTCAATGGACAAATATCAAGAAGCATGATAACAAAGATCAATGAAAAAAGATATTATGTTGAACCAAACGCGCAAGGATAAATCTGAGCAAAATCTCCCCAGTTGGTCAAACACAATTCTGACTCAGCTCTATACAACTGACAGATAGAAAATTATGAAGGGCACTCAAAAGACTGTTGGACCATTGAAGGTATCCAAATTAAACATCCCAAAACATGCTATTCAATTCAAGCAGTACCTATATTGTATAAAAAGATACTTCGACAAAATCCTACACTTATTTCGACCAACAACACGATGAAAATCTGCTACCCTACAACGAACGAAATGTTCTGTCGTCACTTGTCAAGGAAGTTTCTAAATCTGTCGGAGAAGAAGGCAGAACTCAAATCCTGGTGGAAGCCTTCATAGGCCAAGTCACAAGATGGTGGAAAACATAGTCTCCAAGACTACAAACATGGACAATTGTATTAAATTACTTTGTAGAACACTTTGTAGAAATGAAACTAGCCAAAGCAACTGATGTCCCTATATTCAAGGTTCAGTGTGATACAATCGAACATATACACCATTGTGAGAATGAATGACGCATAATAGGATATATAGATGAAAGTGTATGGTCGACATGTTTCCAAACACAGATGAAATACCAAATAAATGGTACAAAATTGAAGAAGTATGTGGCCACACACTCAATCGGTCTGACATTAAAGAATTTTTTATCAAAGACTTTGAATTTATTCCAGAGGAGAAACATCTAAGAGAAACATCACAACAAATTAAAATCTTCCTATAAAAATAGGCACCAACAATACAAAAGGAAAAAGGGAAGATGACGATCGACGTAGGATCGACATCGACTTGCCATCTTGTTTTGGAAGAGAATAATGAAAATACAACAACACGAAGAATTGACATGGAAAATACTGCAACCTTTTCTGGCCAAAGTTTTAGATGGAAAAGTGACCACCCAACGATGAAAAAATATGTAAAATTGATATTAAAAATATCTAAGGAAGAAAAGGAGGAAATTGAACAGCTCGACTTCCTGGAAAGCTTCAACAAAATTGAGTAAGGGGATCGACATCTCAAAGAAGAAAAACCACCAGAGTGGATGAATGATAAAATAAAGACAAAAGAGTTCAATATATCAAATGACGATCAACCCAAAATGGCATGAGTAGGCAACTATTGGATGAAGAAGGAGACAACCGACATAGTCGACCTACTCAAATAATATAAAGATGTATTTGTACGATACTATAAAGATCTAAAATGACTTGTAGAAGAAATGGGAGAAATGAAAATTGAACTCATTTCTGGAGCAAAGCCGTTCAAAAAGTGACCTTACAAATTAGCTCACAAATACAAGCCCATCATCCAAAAAGAAATCGATGGAATGTTATCAGCATGTATCATATATCCAATTAACAAATGAGAATGGGAAAGTCCTATGGTGGTTCAACCAAAGAAGCATGACCCTAAAAAGTTAATAATTTGCGTCGACTTCAGAGGTCTCAACAAACAAATTTTAATGGATCCGTTCCCCACTCCATTCGTTGAAAAAATAATTAATGAAGTTGCAGGTCATGAATGCTACTCATTCATAGATGTATTTTCAGGGTACAATTAAGTACCTATAGCTAAAGAAGATCAACCGAATATGACACTTGTCTCTGAATTTGGCTCCTTTGCCTATATGGTAATGCCATTTGGGCTAAAGAATGCCCCAAAAATATTTTCAAGAATAGTAGTAAAAGAATTTCAAGAATACATCTACAATACAATGGTTGTCTACTTTGATGATTGGACTATATACATCCTATTCAAAAACCATATACAATGGCTCAAATTAATGCTTGAGTGATGAAGACAAATCCAATTGTCTCTCAACATCAAGAAGCACATATTTTCCACACCAATTGGAATTCTCTTAGGCCACATGGTATGTAAGGATGGTGTAAAAGTTGACATGGAAAAAATCAAAATCATCCTCAACTTGAAGCCATCTATAAATCAGAAATAGATTAAAAGATTCCTTGGACATGCTGGGTATTACCGAAAATTTATGCACCACTATTCAGATATCACTTTCCCAATGGATGAGTTGCTTCAGAAAGAAATTGGGTATACATGGAGTCAAGATAGCCAGGAATCATTCAAAAATTTAAATAATAAACTGGCCGAAGCCCCCATACTAAAATTCCCTGACTGGTCAAGAAGGTTCCACATCCATGTCGATGCTTCAAATTTCATTGTCAGGTCGGTTCTAAAGAAACCATACGATGACACAATTGACCACCGGAACGCGTATGCTAGTCAGAAGTTGACTAAAGAAGAAAGGAATTACTCGACCACAGAAAGAGAAGCCTTGTCAATGATATTTTCTTTGCAGAAATTTCGACATTAATTACTTGTAAACCCATTCACATTTTTTATAGATCATTAGGCATTAAAATACCTTGTCAACAAATATGTTCATCAAGGAAAACTATGTCATTGGTTATTACTATTCCAAGAATTTTGATTCAATATAATCATCTGACCCAGGAAAAATAACGTCATGCTCGACCATTTGTCCCGACTCCATACAGGGGAGGACCCAACCGACATAGAAGATGACCTTCTAGACGCACATCTATTCCATGTCGAAGCAACACCAAAATATCTAGAAGAAATAACAAATTTCTTGGAGGAAGGGAAGGCACCCAAATATCTCTCAACAAATAAAAATGTGATAGTCAAGAAATGTGATAGTTGTCAAACAATGGGTCTACGTCTTTGGAATAATGAAGTTCCATTATAGTTGGTCAACCCTAATCGAACATTTGAGATTCGGGACATCGAATTTGCCAGTCCATTTCCTCAAAGAGAAAGAAGAACATGCACGAAATATATTATCACTACAGTCAAATATGTGACTAAGTAGGCGGAGGTAGAACCAGTCAAAACATGCACTAAAGAGATCGGAATGAAATTTATTTACAAGAACATAATCACATGATTTGGATGTCCACTAACACTAATCAATGACCAAGGGACACATTTTATAACGAGACGATCCGAGTCCTACTAAATAAATTTCTCATTGATCACCGAAGAATAATGGCCTACCATCCCCAAGCAAATGGTGTTGTTGAAGTGTTTAATAAGACACTACATAAAGGACTCACTAAAATCTGCAGCATCGAGAAGAATGACTGGGACAACAAAATTCCCGCAGTCTTATGGGCATACATATATGCTTATAAGAGATCTACTGGAAAAAATCCCTTTAAACTTGTCTATGGATAAGAAGCTGTGATCCCATGTCACTTTTGGACCAACTCGGATAGAGTAGCATTTGTTTCTAGTTTCGACCAAGACATAAGCAGACATGATTGTCTTTTCCAATTGAATAACCTAGAAGAAGTAAGATCAATAACAATGCACTACCAATAAGTTAAAAAAAACCAGAAATCATGGCATGATCGTCATCTAAAAAATAAGGAGATGAAAAATGGAGACCTAGTTCTACTATATGACAATTGAATCAAAGGAAAACCCAGGAAGTTAGAGACAACATGGCTTGGTCCTTATGTTATAGAAGATATTCAACCAATAAGCGCAATTCAACTTTGAAAGTTGTTGGGGAATCCATTTAAAAAAGTAATTGATGGTGCCCATTTAAATAATTACAATTCATAAAGATGAGGAACCATGTTGGCAAAGTCTGTAGAAAGTAATTCCAACAAGGACCAACCGGAACTGGAAATATAACAATTCGATCGAAGTCGAAAAAAAATGTAGATTAATAATAATATCAAGAAATAAATCTGTTTTTACATTAATAAACTAAAAGTCAATTATAAATAATTCAGGTACAAGAAACTGTCATAGGAAAAACTAAGTATTAAATAAGTTCCAAAGCTTGGAAGAAAAAGTAAAGGAAAAGTATAATGGAGAGAGAAATAATCCCCTGGTTCGGCCACAAAGAAAGTAGACGAAGACAAGATAGTCACAATACTCCATCTACAGACTTACAAAAAATCCTCATGAAGTGAAAGTCGATTGATCGAGGAAGATCCAGATCAAGCGAGCGAAGCCATCATAGAGGGGACTACAATAAAATAGACAAATGAAGTAATTATCAAGAACATTGACTAGGAAGAACCGACAATAGAAAATCCGACGATACAAAAGCAACAGTCGGTCAAATCATGTATCGACCATGTATCAACAAGGAAGACTTAGTTGATCAAGCAAGAGAAAAAAAGGACCAAGAAAATTCTGACTACAAGAAGGTAAATACATTTAAGATGCGACAGGAAAGGACCAACGGAAATGAAAAAAACATTAATGCTCGACATGACACATAAGACCGTTGCACAACCACTAATATAACTTTGGGTCAACTCGAAAAGAATGAAATCCAAGTGGAAATTGCTACAATTAATGCTCGATAGGACCTGCATGCATGTGAACTAAGAACTACCTAAGACGTCCCCTCATACGATTCAAACATACTATTGAGCACTAAACACACCCTAAAAAGCCTATGACAATTTTTCACTTTTTGGGTACCACTTGGTCTTTGCATTGTCTAAATTTAATTTTTCTTTTGAGAAATGCTTTATTTTTGCTTGTTCTCTTGACTTTCATCAGCTATTCAGGTTTGTGTAACTCTATATAACCTCATGAATTAAAAATAATTAACACTTAAATAAGTAATCAACAGCCAAAACACTTCACCTGACGTGCTCAAAGATTCGACATCGAAAGAAATTAAAAGGTAAAAATGAATCACTCGGAAAACCTCAGTCGCTAAGCACCGATCTTCACTGGTATCGACGAAAGGAAGTTTTTGTTTCACGACAAGTATCACATACGGAGATTACCGACAGTCAATCCCCTTCGGCATTGATAAAAGGTGAAGGGAGTAATGTTTGAAAGGAAAGGAAACGATATCGTCGATAGCTGATACACAACGCGCTTGTCGGAATCGGAGAAAACCAAATCACAACGAACATTGCGACCACGCTAGGGAGTTTTCCCCGATCACCATTTCTCGCAGCGTTTCGGCATTGACAATTTTTCGAAGACGCTAACCCAAAGGAAAATATCTGATAGGTTTATCTCCGATCGCCGATCCATGATACCTTTTCGGCATCGACGATCCCATGTTTAGTTTAAGAACGCACAACTTGAAGAAAGTCCCGACTCCAACTAATACTTGCGAGTTAAGTCACCGGTATTCATTGCCACGTGTCCCAAGCCAGTTTCGCCACGTCATCACCGTATGATGAAATCGATCAGCATCAGAGGTTTTTTGTAGAAGGATATCAACGCGAACATCCATAACACATTGCCGATTCCCGATCCGCCCACTAGGAAAGCGACACGATGGAATGTTTTAGCGCTAGATACGTTTAGATTCAGAGCATTTAAGAGAATAATTAATTTCAAATCTCACATTAGTTGCTACTTTGTGTGTGAATCAAAAGGGCCATTTGAAATTACCGATAGAACACATCACCCTCTGCGCCTTCACCGTCAACCCATTATGAATTAAATCTACAGAGATTCAACGACAGATTTGTTTGAATTTCACTCATCATTTGAATTAATTGGTCGATGCAACATGATAAGATCTTCCTCGTTTAAATTCTCTTGAGCCACTGCAAACGAAACCATTATGCACATAAAGGAGTTTTAGAGCATCTAGAAGAGCAAAACAAACAATTCAAAGCAGTCGATATCCTGTGAGTATCAAATAACCAGTTAACAAGATTTACAGGTATGTACGAGTCTAGATTTGTGTGCTTACTCTTCATATATGTATTTTATCTAGTGTTTCTTTGTACGTAGTCTCTAAACGATTTGTTTCGATTGCAGGAATAATGCCTCCATGAAAACCAACCACCAGGCGATCTCCGAGAGCACCGAAGCTAAAGGAACCAGAGGTCGGAGAAGGCTCTTCTCCAGGGGTGGCGAAACAACTAGAATTTTCTCCAAGACCAGAACCGGTTATAAAAACATCCACCAAGAAGGATTTCATTCAACCTGCGGCCTTCAGAGACACATAAGATAGCATAGGGATTAATAAGACACTCCCACATTGGGGAGAACTCTTCAAGAAGATCATCCGGGAGGAATTCCATGAATACACCCCACAGAGTGACCCATATGTGAGAGCGCTCGACGACCAGGTATTCCTGAATATCTTACGATCGTACCTGCACATGGTAGCAAGAAGAACCCCAGTGTTTCCCTCTATAGAGCTGCTTCAATGTCTCATTGACCACACTGACAAACTTAAGTGCCTAATCAACATTGACGATGGTGGATGTGTCGAATTTTTTCTTCTGGTGGAGGTCCAGAAGTACTAAAATCTTAGAGACCCGGAAGTACTAAAATCCTAGGTCCAGAAGTAGTAAAAGCTGTGAAATTTTATGAGTGCCATGACACCAGCTGGGTGATGGCCTCGTGGTGGTGAGAAGATAAGAAATTCACCAACCAGACCTCCGGCTAGTACCAAATGACCAACCTAAGAGAACCATACATCTCCCTAATGGCACTCATATGTTGGTTGTATGGTGAGAAAGACTGCTCCAGGCTTTCAGAGGCGTGGATGCCTCTAGCGTACATAGTAGCTATCTCCGGGAGCGGCTTCAGTTGGGGAGCCATCATTTCAAAGCAGTTGAGCATCTGTATACAACAGGCTTAGACAAAAAAATAAGGAGAGAGTCCAACCTTCTATATGGAATCATACTTGTTGGACGTCATGTGTGCCAGAAACGTCTTCGCCGGCATGAACTTAAGTTGGCACGTCGCGGAGCTCCCGATCCATGTGTATTTCAGCATCCTATGGGAGAACAGGTACAAAAAATCCTACTCCATATTCTGCGATGAATTCATCGCACGTATTCATTTTATTCTTTTCAAGAAAGAGTGTCCAAGACTACCAGCTGCAACCAAAAAGGTGATATCCAAGGTCGTCCACTAGTATCTGGACAAACATGATACCTACATTAGGGTATTTGAGGCCACCGAAGCACCTCATCTCCTACTAGCACATGTCCTTGACCGACTTGTAGTGGGAGAGATCTGCTACTAGACCATCTTGCAAGGTTACAATGCTACCCTAGTCAAAGATAAGAGCGGGTGTTTATACTGTACGAATTCCATGTTGACTTCTAACTAGTGAAAGACACTTCCGAAGCCAAGTAGGAAGGGATGAATGAATTAGAGTTTCGATTCAAGACCAGTAGGTTCCGCAAGCATGACCCAAAGGGTCTAGTCCTAAAACATGCCTCTCAAGTGTCGTCTCGCTGGCCATATTCCCATGACAAATTCGAAGACGAGATATTCATAGAAAATGCCCGGGACTGGGACGAGGTGGTGGCACAAATGACCAATCCCAAAATGACCAAGTTCAGAGCCATGAGTCTAGATGATAAAGAAAAAACCATAGAATAATCATGTCAAGAGTCCCTCAGAGCCAGAGAAGAAATGATAGCGGCTGAAGAAACAGTTCCCCAAGTAGCAGCCGAAGCAACAGAAAATCCCCAGGTAGTTTTGATGCAAGGTAGAGGTACCCCCATGGCTCAGGACGCATGAGAGAGGGTGTTATTCATGTTATAGAATGCACATCAAATAATTGATCAGTTGCAAGATGACCCAGACCTCATAAACATGACAGGGCTCCCTACAGACAATCCGGATAGAAGTCAGACGGACCCAAGTGGCCTTGAATTCATAGACCTTGATGAAATTACTGGGTTAGATGACCCTGAGTTTGCAAATCCATCGGTCGGATCACTGACAGGTGTTTTGACTCAACTAGAGACAGTTGAAACATTAGGGAGGACAATTCCATCAAACCCCTTAAGTGATCTGATTAAAATATATGATGATGATGAGCCCGGAGGTGTCCCTTGTGACCCCTGTGCATATTGAAGAGGAAAAAGAGCAAGAGAAGACATCTTCCCTGATTCCTGATTCTCAGATTCAAGGGCTCCCATAGATTGAACAAGAAGTCGAGAGTGTCTTAGACATTGAGCTTCCCAATGCACCACAAACACAAGCGGACAGTCCGAAAGACGAGCCGGGGTCAGGTGAACAAAATGAAGAAGTTCTGCAGTAGACAATCAACATTTCAACGACCAATGATCAAGTAAGTACCAAGAATTCCCTCGATGCCTCAGTTTGAATTGATACTCAAACCCCCGACGAGTGACAGACAAACGCTGAGCCTTCAGAACACAGGGAGGAAGTTAGAGAACCCAACCCTAAACAAGTATACATCGTCGAGAGTCTAGGAAATAAACTCACATGGGGGGATCCACAGATTCTTGAACCTGTGGATGAAGTAGCCAACATACATGCTATAGCTTATGATCAGAAAATGAAGGCTATCATCCAAAGAACCACCAAGAAGAGGAGGATTACTTTGGATCGCTCCATCCTCATCACCACGGAGGAAAACCTGATCAACACCGAGCATGCTAAGACATCTGAACTCATCGACGTAGGGATGGTGATTACAGATGCCACCCTAGACAGAGATAAAAGAGATGAAGAGGATCTGGTGACCACTCTAAAGGAATTGGAACACTTGCGCCACTTGGCGAAGTATTACCAGGACACTACACAAGTTGCGGTGTACTTAAGGAATGAATTCAAAGAGGCCTACAACAAGTTTACAGATGAACGACACCTATTCACTGCAAGGATAGCTGAGCTTTAGGAAGACACCCTCATGGCAATTGCGACGTGCAAAGACATGGAGAGGTGGTACGAGAAAGAACAATAGGCTGTGGAAAGAATCGAATATATCAGTGCAGTGCAAAAAGGTCGAGACGCCGAAGAGCACGACATTCGGGTGCTAATGGAAAGCAGCATTGACTACATAAGGAAATTAACTGAGTATTGGGTCAAGATGTCCCGGGAACCCATCGAGAAGTCCAAGAAAAATGGGTCAAGTGTGAGAAAATCTGGATCAAAATCAATCGGGTGATGAAAGACATCGGACTCCCCGAGTTTGGCACGCCCGATGACTTTGTCGACTTTCGTGACATAGTTAGATCACACACCGAGAAAGATTCATCATGGGCTGAAGAAATAGAGAAGGTGATAGACACGACGCCAGGTCAGGTGTGACAGTTTATGGAACACCCGATCAATGCTCAGGCTATGTTGCAACAGTTAAGTACCAGTATAGTCAAGTATCGGGAACATGCGGTAGAGATAAGAAAGATTCACTCAGCGCTGATGGAACAACATAGATTCCCATACACTAACACTTGCGAGGATCTGTTCATCAAGTGGTCAGAGTATGAGAAAAGTCACCCTCTTAAGTGATATCTTGAGATGACTCATAGAAAAAATCATAGGAGAGAATGCCATGTGGTGAATTTTGTTTTGCTTATATTCACTTTAGTTGTTATTTTTAGTTATTTTTATGTTATAAATAAGAGCATCGACCGATTAGTTAAGGGTCGATGGTTGTTTCAAGAAATTCTCATTTTTGGTTTTGTTAAGAACTATTTCAGAGCTTCCTTTAATTGAGAAGTCCTTTTGGGACCAGAGACAAAAGTCGTGTTTTAATCAAATGAGTGTATGATTGGATGTGGAGAAGAATTGTTTCCTATTGCGTCTCATGAATGGATGCAGTAATGAGTAAGAGCTATTAAATCTATTGATACGTTATCTGATGCAATGTTTTACAGTTCTTTCTTAATGATGAAAATTAAGCCTTGTGTTATTATGTGATTGATGATTAGAGTTGAGTGAATTATTTTACTTGCCATTGTTTATCACATGCATGTTTTCTTCTGATGAATTGTATCTCAAGCAGTAATCATAATACTTGTACGGTTAACGTATTAGTACTAGGCATGTGGTAGACAATCACTGTCTGCATGCTTGAGTAAAGGGTTATCCCAAGCTCAACCTCTTCTCCAATAATTAAACCTATTCACATTTTGTTACCTAGTTGGTTTATATCGAATGCCCATCTTATATCAGTCCCATCTAAGAGAAAATACAAAAAGAGAGAACATCCAAATTGAAGGAGAGGCCTTCACAAGAAACGTAAAGCCCATCGATTAATTGGCCGGATCGCAAGATTTGGAGAACCATTCCACCACTAAACGCTATAGAGTCTAGTTGGGTCTCAGTGGCAGGTTTGGTTCCTATTGTTGAGTTAAAGGGATTCAATACCCATCAACACATACCACCAACAATTATGACAGAGGCACACAAATTTAAGGAACAATTGGCCGCATTTAATTTGAATCTCCCTCACAACAGAGTATAGAGACGACCGAGTAACCGAGAAAACCTGCAACTTCCCTTGACCTGTTGAATACCGTCTAATTGGACTTATATATGATGAGAATGAGAGGGCATGTCTCTGAGACAATGGAAGGGGAAAATCCAAGACAAAGGTTTGACAAAACAACCTCTATTTCGTTGCAAATTCAGATGCAAAACATCCGACAGTCGCGACTGGAGGAGATGGATTGGAGCAAGCAATGGAACATTTTTAAAGAATGGGGGTTGGAGGACAGCTGTTGGAAGCCTAAAACAATTGTTTTAGCAAAAGAAAGAATTATACGCCTCCTAGGAGCACCACAAGTCGCCGACTTCGGGTGATGGAAGGAAGAAGTAGCAAAGTTTATTGTCATCCGGTATCACCATGGATATATCTGGCTCGACATCCCAATAGCAATAATAGGTGAGCTCTTTCACATAATTACCAACATTCCAAAGATGTGGGTCAAGGTCATGAAAAATTCAAATGAAAATGCTTGGATGAAAATTTTGATTGGGTCAACAAAAACAGAAAGTTCCAAGGGGTCACTTATCAACAAGATCCCTGAATTGCGCACAAGATGGACTGCAATAATTGTATCATTATTCTTTATACTAGCTAGTCGAGCTTCCGATGTCAAAATGACCATGGTAGAGTCAATCGACCAAATATTTCAAAAGGCAGAAATATTCAACTGGTCTGAATACATGGCTGACATCATCTAGACTACAAGGAAAGAAGGTATTCATTGTTAAGATGTCAAGGCACATTCTCCATATCAATGTGCCTATGACAGGTTTGCTTAATATGTTGTATTTGTTTCATAATATCTAGTGTTATTAAAGCTTATCTGATGTACTAGGGTTCTTTAATAGGCCAATAAAGTCTAACTTTTCATAGAAAAATGATTTCGAGCTAAGACTAGTAGGACCTTCTGACTCAAGCCCGAGATCGACCTCTTTTGAATCACCTATAGTATTTATTTGTATTTATAACAAGGCGATACCACTCATTTCTATCCCTGATGAAATCACTTTCCCCTTTCCAGTGATTCTTAATAAGATCTATTTTATTTATATATTTAATAACGTGTGAATCAATATAGACAGCAAAAGTAATGAGTAACAAAGATGCTCAATTCGAACTAAAACTCCAATAGGGAAAAGTAAGCTCAAACTATTTATTTTCTTGTTTCTCCTATGTGCTTTGTTGAGATTGTCCTTCTCTACCTACCGATGAGATAATGATACCCGGGATGACCCAAAGGACCAAGTTCTCATCGATATCTTCAGGTTCAGTCTTGTCCATCCCTAGTAATAAGGGGAAAATAGTCGTAGGGCCCAAGATTTTCTTTTCAAGGATTTTTCCTCCCCAATATCGCATCTCTTGAGGCATCACTACTTACAACGAAGGTCTCAGAGATTGTGCTAAGTTGTATCAAAGATGGGATCAATGCCATTTACCCCTTAAAATGGGATATCTAGGTACTATACCAGGAATTTGTCACACATTTTCCTTATAGAGAAAGAATATTGAAAAGAAAGGAAGGGTTAGGTAGAAATAAGGGCTATTATAGGTGGGGCTATTAGAGGTATAAATCAAGGTTAGATATAATTCAGGTTTAGTTTGATTTCCTGCAGAGATGAACCTATGCATTCCAACCTAACTAAGCAGTTATGGTCAGCTGAGTGGGTGCTAAAAGCCTATCCTCCAGCTGTGCTCAAGGATAGATATATCTTGACCAATTTTTTCCTTACTGTATGGGCTTAAATGAGGGGCTTTCCTTCCCCAAAATTACTACATGATATTTTAATCACTTATTTAAAAACAGGATTCTCTGGCCAACCAAAAAAGATGTATTATTTCTTTTTTTATGGCTAGTACCTTATCCACCTGGCTTCCCTACCCACATGGGCAAGAACTTCCCACCAATACCTTCAAATAATTCAAGGAAAAGAAGCCCAATCAAAGCAATAGACATTTTCCATGACCTCTTGCAAGTAAGGAATCGGAAAAGGGTAGATTGGCTACCCTTAGTAAAAACAACTTGGATAACAATACTGTGCAACATACAATGTCCTCATCGAAACATTCTGCAACCTGGCACCTTACTTGGGTTATTACCTTATAATTGGATTTTCTCAAGCCGCATGGAATGCCCATACTATCTATCTGTCATGAATGGGACCAACCCTTATCACTATTTTTGAACCCAGTAAGAATGTGATGACCTCTTGATTTTGCCGCTTGCAATGAGCTTTAACAACCATGGCTTAGGCCTCATGTTTTCCTAGCATGTCTCTACAACATTATTTCCTCTTTATCTATTTTCTTCGGTGTTATTTCATAGATCAAGCTTTGGTTCAATGTTAGGCTCAAATTAACCCTTTGGTAGCCCCATTGGTGTCTTATGCTTCAGAAAATCTTGAAGCTTGAATGAATAAAAAGTATCTCTGCCTATGGAAGAATTCAGCTTCAATTTTCATCTGGTCAAATAATGTAAAGGAATCCTTCTCTCTATTGGCTTTACAAATACCCTGGAGTGAGTGATTTGTTTGCATAACCATGACAATTCAAATATGACGTCATAGGCTCACCAACTGAACTTAATTGGCTCCCCGAGGAGGATATGTTGTTCTGTAAAGAATTCCAAGAAGCAGGTAAGGCCATCAAATTCTCTTATTTATTAATTTGGATAGCAATGGAGAAATATAGTCCATTCGGTGAACCTGCGTTCACAATTAAGAAGGTTCCAATAATGGAAAAATATAGAATTTTCTCAGCAGAGCAAGAAGGTGCCTCCAAATCGCTACCTCCACAAGAAATATTTCGACTATGGGTCGGAAACTTAAAACACAACTCACATAGATGGCGCGTCGAGAAATGGGTTCGTTGGGCCCCGTCGAAACCCCGCCATATTCAGTTAGAACTCTACTACACCAAACTTTGGTGTGGACTAGATTCGACCCCAAAACCAGAGGAGTTACATTATAAACTGACAATAGAGGAAATGCTCACTAAATTAGAAAGATAGACAGACCAGGAGACAAATTCCTCACGAAGTTAACCAACCAGGACTACCTTTGGTATTACCCCTTATCGACACAAAACATGAGGAAGAAAGAGAAGCAAATTTATATGCATTACCCTTTGATGAAGACATTGAAACACTGGCGATCATTCCTGCACGACCTTCGCCCAGAAAAATAAAGCAGCCAACGAAAAAAGATAAAGGGAAAAAGGCAGTCGAAGTCAAAGAAATACCTTACGATGCATACGAGATCTGGCAGGAGGCTTTTCAGTCGATTGGAGGTATCGACTTTAATGACCCCATCATTCGAGAAAAAATGACTAGTATCACTAGAAAAATTCTTGAAAAAAATCAAGCAGACAGAGAGGCAGACCCAATAGGAGACAACTACGATGAATAATATTTTAAGCTCGTTAGTCGTACCTTGAATGAAGGAATCCATGGAGAAAACTAAAGTACAAAAAGAGTGGTAAATGTTGATTAATTAGGTTGGTTGTCATTGATGTCAACCCTTGAAGCAAGTCTGGTAGAAAATTCTCGTAGCCCCAACAATATGATTAAGGGAATTCAGTTTGAATGATGTATAATGGTATGAAATTTAATATATTTTCAGGTAATACTATTCTAGATGGATAGTACATGTCATGCCATTTCCGTTGATATGTATAACGTCACATAACTCCTCACGGTTAGAGAGTTATGGCCTGGTGAAGTTGGAGAACCCTCATGAGTTATCTAGGCGGTCAAAGAAGTCAAATTAATTCTAGAAGCTCCTAGAAGCAATTGACTAGTCAAGTGGGTGAAACTAGGAGTTAGTCATGGGTTAAGTTGTTGCAATAAGAAAATAATTCAAAACAATTTAGTTGCAACTAGAAGTGTAGAATTTACTATTTGTAGAAAAGTGAGTTAGAAGTGGACAAGTGGTTAGAAGTGGGTTAGCCCTAAAAGAAGGAAAGTGGGTTAAGTTAGTTAGAAGGTAGCCCCTTGAGGAAGCTACATGGAAGTATAAATAAGAGAGAACGCTTCTCCCATTAGCACCTATTGAATATCATTGAATATCTATTTTGTGAAAGGTTATTTGGGAAGGTATTATTGATAGAGAAAAAGTGCGGAAAAAAAATTGCGGGAGGAAAAGAGTGTTGTGATCAAAAAATCGCGCAAGAAAAAGTGTAGCAGAAAAAGTGCAGCAGAAAAATCGCGTTAGAAAAACTGCAGAAAAAAAGTGTAGTAGAAAAATCGCGGCATAAAAAGTGTGGTAGAAAAATCACGGCAAGAAAAGTTTCACGACAGAAAAAGTGCGGCAGGAAAAGTGCAGCAGAAAAACCGCGGCAGAAAAAGTGCTGCAGGAAAATCGTGGCAGGAAAAGTGCGGGAGGAAAATTGCAGCAGGAAAAGTGTGGCAGAAAAACTGCGGTAGAAAAATCGTGGTAGCAGAATTGAGGCAGAAAAACCGTGGCAGCAGAACACTACAAGAAGAAAAATGTATGGTTTTCATATGTGTAGTGTTGAATCTATGAATCTGGTTGAGAGTTTTCCTTGTAAATATGTTGGATGCCCTCTTGGAAGTTTAGGGCTTGTTGTAGAGTTGATCTGAGGTACATCTACTGAAGTTTAGTATTGATTCATGTTTGAAGGCTTTTGGTTGAGGTATGTTGCTGAAGTTATTGGTATAGATAGAGGTTTTATAACAATGAGGTTCTAGCACACAGTTTGAGGTACAAAGTTGTGGTATAGTGTTTGAGGTATATGTGATCATATCATATTGGCTGATGAGTATGCAATGATAGGTTTATAAGTGACATATTTGATAGAACATTTTGTGATAGTGACGTATTCAATTTCTACATTTGGCACTTATATTTTAGGGCGGTTGGATGAGGAAATGATAGGTGGTTGTAGCCACCTTCCATTTGTAGTTGGAGAACATAGGGGGTTGTATCCTCCTTCTGGTTATAGCCAGAGAATTGGGGAGTTGGAGCTTCCCTCAGGTTGTAGCCTGAAAATAGGGTGTCAGAGCCTTCTTCTAGTTTCAGCTAGAAAACAAAGGAAGTTGGTGCTTCCAATGAATGTAATTTTTAAAGATACACAAAAAAAAACATTCTGTGGTTTTTCTCCGCATTGGGTTTCCATGTAAAATATTGTTGTACTATGTATGTGTGTGATTACTCATTGTTAATGGTTTATTTATTTTGTACATGATTGAATGATATTAATAAATCGATCATAAAGACAAATAACATTTAGACATTGTGGTAAAAAATGATTACAATTGCTCTACTATTGATTCACCCCCTCTTAGTAATCCAACAAATGGTATCAGAGCATGTTCCTTCATAAATCAGATTAACCACTGAAAGGTAGATCATGGAGAGAAATAATGTGTATAAAAATGGAATACCATAGTTTGATGGACAAAACTATGCATTCTGGAGCAGAAGGATGAAAATATATGTGCAAGCACATGTATTTGAGGTTTGGCAATCAGTTGCAAATGGATATAAAGAACCAACAGTTCCGCTAAGAAATAAAAACAAAAAAAACTCAGTCTAAATAATTCAAAGGCCACAAATGCACTTTTGAATGGTCTTTGTGATTCAATATATACCAAAGTTATGCATTGCAAATACACTAAAGAAATTTGGGACAAACTTCAGAATACCTATGAAGGAAATGAAAAAGTCAAGCCTGCAAAGCTTCAAACTTACAGAGGTCAATTTGAACAACTAAAGATGAAGGAAGATGAGAATATTCCAGCTTACTTCTAACGAGTTGATGAAACAATGAATGCAATCATACGATTGGGAGAAAAAATTGATGAATCTATAATTGTTCAAAAGGTACTAAGATCTCTTCCAATGAGATTTGATCATAAGATCTCAACACTAGAATAAAGAGCAGGTCTAGACTCAATAAGCATGGATGAACTACATGAAAGTTTCACATCTTACGGGATGAGAACATAACAAGAGAATCCAGGTAAAAAAGAAGCATCATTCAAAGCATCCAAGAGTCAAAGAAAAAGGGAAATCAAAAGGAAAAAGAAGATAGAAACAACAGTGACATCTCAAAGGACGATGAAGAAGTAGCCAACTTCGCCAGAAGACTAGAAAAGGGAACCGATGACAGATATATAGGTAATATTCTATTGATTTGTTTTAATTGTGATGGTATTGGTCATTTTGCTAACAAATGTACTCATAAGAAAAATAAAAGAAATGATGAAGATGATTCAAATAACAGACAAACATATAAATGAAAAAGAACCAAAAAGAAAGTCTTCAAGAAAAGTTTTTTCACCAAAGAAGACATCTCCTCATCAAATGAAGATGGATTTAGTGAAAGTGACACAGAAAGAATTCTATTCATGGAAATATAAGATTCCGATAAAGAAGGCACCGAAGAAGAATATGAAGAGACAAAAGTTGATTACCGAGAATAATTGTTGAGTGTTATAGAAGTTATAAAAAGAGAAAAGAAGAAAAACAAGAAGCCCCAAGCTGAACTAGACAAGAAAGAAGACACTCAAGAACTGGAGCAGATGATCACAGAATTGAAGGTTCAAATAGAAGAAGATAAAAGAATTGAAGAAGCACTCAAAGAAAAGTTAGAAGAAAGAGACATGATCATTGGAAATTTGGAAGCAAACATTGTCACATTGAGAAAGGATCTTCAAAATAAACATATGAAAAACAACTCAAAAGTTTTGGATGACATTATCAAAAGTCAAAGGTCTAATCATGACAAGTCTGGACTTGGATACAATCAGACAGAAAAGGGATCAAACTCCAAAATGACAGATCAAGAAACATATCCAAAAAGCTATGCAGAAACAGTCAGAAGGGATAGGGAGTTCTACAAGAAAGATCAGAGGGACACTCCTCCACCTAGAAGATTCATATTTCAGAATCAACAATAGTCAGAAACAAACATGCCTCAGGAAGAAGAAGGATTCAAAAGAGTAACTCCTTTCAGAAGATCTTCAACTCCCAGGTATCAAACTATATTTTTTGGTTTATGTTATGCATGCAATAATTTTGGACATAAAGCTGTAAATTGCAAAGATATTAACAAGTACATAAACAACTTTGAAATTCATACACAAAATGATTATCCAAGAAGGCCTAGTGAAACACAGAGAAGAAGCTACAACATGTTTGAATCATTGAGCACTAAAGTGGAATGCTACAAGTGCAACAAATTTGGACACATGGCCAAAGATTGTAGAATGAAAATCCCTCCTAGAGAATCAAAACAGAATAACAACAATCATAGACAGGAACCTCATAAGAGAACATGGATAAGAAAGAAGGATCAATATAGAAATGAAGAATGCACACTCACTCTACAAGCTAAGCATAAGAAATGTGGTTGGTATGTTGACAATGGTTGCTCAAAGAACATGACATGTGATGAAGACATGTTTCTAACATTGAGAAAGGAAAGAGATGGATTAGTCTCCTTTGGAAACGATGATTCAACTAGAATCATTGGAAAGAGCACAGTGAGAATTGGAAACAAGGATACCAAGGCATAAAATGTTCTACTAGTGGAAGATATGAAACATAATATTCTAAGTGTAATTCAAATGTATGACCAAGGTCACAAGCTTATG
The DNA here is from genome assembly GCA_032191745.1 of Picea mariana. NCBI lineage: Eukaryota > Viridiplantae > Streptophyta > Pinopsida > Pinales > Pinaceae > Picea > Picea mariana. Next base: position 162,168 of record JASDQU010103471.1, on the reverse strand, counting down.
TTTGATTTACAGAAATGTGAGATAAGAAAAGTAGGCTCAAGTAAATTGGTTGCAACAACTGTAAGAACTTCAAGCAACATATATGTATTAAGTGAAATTGGAAATGAAAAGTGTTGTCTAGGGAAGGAAGATGAAATTTGGCTATGGAACAAAAGAATGGGTCACATAAACTTCGATAACCTCGTCAAAGTCAGAAAAAAAGAAGCAGTTATAGAAATGCCCCAGATCACCAAGCCAACCAACACATTATCCAAGCATTATCAACGAAGAAAGAAAACAAAGACCAGGTTCAAATCAAAAAAATATTCAACAACAAGACCACTGAAAATTGTGCATACCGATCTAGTTGGACCAACTAGAACAAAGGGTTTAAAAGGTGAGCAATAATTTATGTTATTGGTTGATGATTATACAAGAATGACTGCATTTTTTTTTCTTAGGAATAAGTCAGAAGCATTTGAAAACTTCAAGGTATACAAGGAAATGTTTGAAAATGAAATGGATTCAAAAATCAAATGCTTGAGATCTAATAATGGAGGAGAGTTTACTTCAAAGGAATTTATGGATTTCTGCAGCAAGCATGGAATAAAAAGGCAATCCTCCGTTGCTAGAACAACTCAACAAAATGGGGTCGTCGAAAGAAAGAACATGGCAATACAGGAAACGACTCGAGCAATGTTAATGGATTCCAAGTTGACAGATGTTTTTTGGACACATGCAATGCATACACCAGTTCACATTCAAAACAAAGTAATGCTCAGGAACAACAATGAAAAAGCCCCTTACAAGCTATGGAAAGGAAGACCAGAAAATGTGAAGCACTTCAGAGTCTTTGGAAACAAATGCTACATCAAAAGAGAAGATGTCAGAATGGGAAAGTTTGATTCTCGTGTAGACAAAGGCGTACTTGTTGGTTACTCAAGTACAAGGAAAGAATACAAATGTTACAATCTAAGGCTCAACAAAGTTGTGGAAAGCATCAATGTAATGGTTGATGAGACAGGTGGACAAAAAATAAAGGAAGAAGAAAAAGAGTCAGTGGAACATGTTTATGAAGAAGAAGAAAAGGATGAATAAGCAACAGAAGGGGAAGATGAATAAGATCAAATAGAAGTAGAAGAGAAAGAACAACAAGTACCTCCAAAGACACCTAGCAAATGAATACAAAAGAATCATTCGTCAGATCAGATTATCATGAACAAAGATGCAAGAGTTGAGACTAGAAGGAGAATTCGTTCACCAGAACAACTACACCTAGCACTCTTATCTTCGATTAAACTAAACAGTTTTGAAGAAGCCATCAAGGATGAATTCTGGATAAAGGCCATGGATGAAGAATTGGATCAGATAGATAAGAATGACACTTGGGAATTGGTTCCAAGACGAAGGTACAAGAATGTGATCAACACAAAATGGGTCTTCAGAAATAAATTGAATGAAGATGGACATGTTAATAGGAACAAATCTAGATTGGTATGTAAATGATACACACAGGCTGAAGCTATCGACTTTGAAGAGACATTTTCCCCAGTTGCCAGAATGGAAGCAATCATATTGATACTAGCCTATGCATGTTCAAAGAGTATTAAAGTGTATCAGTTGGACATGAAATATTGTTTTATTAATGAAGAACTAGAAAAAGAAGTCTACATTGAGCAACAAGAGGGATTTCATTTATCAAAAAATGAAGATTATGTTTGTAGATTAAATAATGCCTTGTATGGTCTCAAAAAATCCCCCAAAGCATGGTATTCCAGACTAGAAAGATACTTACAACAACAAGGGTTCAGGAAAGGAAATGCAAACAACAACCTCTACATCAAGGTACTCAAGATAGTATTTTATTAATTGAAGTTTATGTTGATGATATTATTTTTGGAAGTGATGATGACATGTTGAGACAGAAATTTGTAAAGGATATGCATAATGAATTTGAAATGTCATTACTTGGAGAACTATCCTTCTTTCTAGGTCTTCATATATGTCAAAGAAACCAAGGAATTTTTATTTCTCAAACCAAGTATATCAGAGAAATGCTAAAGAGGTTCAAAATGGAAGATTACAAACCAACCAGTACTCCTATGCAAACGAGTTGCAAGTTAACTAAGGATGATGATTCAAAGTCTACAGATCAGAGGTAGTACAAGTCAATGATTGACAACTTACTTTATGTGACAACATATAGATGAGATGTAATGCAAATAGTTGGACAGGTGGAAAGATTTCAAGCAACACCAAAGGAATCACATGTTATAACAATAAAGAGGATATTCAAATATCTTAAGGGTACATAAGAGTTTGGATTATGATATCCAAAAGGAAAGGATTTATCACTTATTGCCTACACAGATGCAGATTGGGAAGGTTGCATTGATGACCAATGAAGCACCAGTGGAGCAACATTCTACTTAGGTGAGTGTTTGGTATCTTGGCTAATCAAGAAACAATCATCAATATCATTATCTACAGTCAAATCAGAGTATATTGCAACAAAAACATGTTGTACACAGGTCGTATGGATGAAACAAACTCTGACAGATATATAGGTTGAGTATGATGAGCCCATTCCAATCTACTGTGACAATACAAGCGCCATCAGTATCTCAAAAAACCTGGTGATGCACTCCAAGACGAAGCACATTCCAATCAAGTATCACCTTCTACGAGAACAGGTTGCAGAGAAGAACATCAAAGTTGAATATGTGGGAACAAAAGAACAAGTGGCATATATCTTTACAAAACCACTTCCAAGGGAAGCCTTTGAGTATATTCGCCAGAGACTCAAAGTAATTTCTACTCCAAAATGAATGCTTTTGAATTCTTATCTTATATATCTTATATTTACACGAGGACACACCATAAAGAGGGCAGTTCACGTTGGGGGAGAAGTTTCAGGAAGAGTTTAGTCATGGGGAGCAGCCCCAAGGACAGTTCAGTTAGGGGGAGCAGCCCTGAACGGGAAGTTACCTTTTCCATTGATGTCAAAGGGGGAGAGATTTATGAGATGCAGGATAGAGAGTTAGATTCTTGGAGAGAGATAACAAAGGCATGGTTCGAGGGGGAGCGATGGTCACAGAGGGAGCATGAGAGATATGACTTCAGTATTGCATTAGATTGTTACCATCAATGCCAAACGGGGGAGATTGTTGATTAATTGGGTTGGTTTTCATTGATGCCAACCCTTGAAGCAATTTCAGTAGAAAATTACGCTAGCCCCAACAATATGATTAAGGGACTTCAGTTTAATTAATGTATAATGGTATGAAGTTTAATATATTTACAAGTAAGACTATTCTAGATGGATAGTACATGTCATTCTATTTTTGATGATATGTGGAACGTCACATAACTCCTCACGGTTAGAGAGTTTTGGCTTGGTGAAGTTGGAGAACCCTCATGAGTTATCTAGAAGGTCAAAGAAGTCGAATTAATTCTAGAAGCTCCTAGAAGAAGTTGACTAGTCAAGTGGGTGAAACTAGGAGTTAGTCATGGGTTAAATTGTTGCAATAAGAAAATAATTAAAAATAATTTAGTTGCAACTAGAAGTGGAGAATTTACCATTTGTAGCAAAGTGAGTTAGAAGTGGACAAGTGGTTAAAAGTGGGTTATCCCTAAAAGAAGGAAAGTGGGTTAAGTTGGTTAGAAGATAACCCCTTGAGAAAACTACATGGAAGTATACATAAGAGAGAAAGGATCTCCCATTAGCACCTATTGAATATCATTGAATATATATTTTGTGAAAGGTTATTTGGGCAGGTATTATTGATAGAGAAAAAGTGCAGCATAAAAATCGCGGTAGAAAAAGTGCAGCAGAAAAATCGAGGCAGGAAAAGTGTTGTAGCAGAAAAATCATGGCAGGAAAATAGTGGTAGAAAAACCGTGGCAGAAAAAGTGCAGTAGAAAAATCGCAGCAGAAAAAGTGTGATGGAAGGAAAAGTGTGGCAGGAAAATCGCGGCAACAGAATGCTACAAGAAGAAAAAGGTATGGTTTTCATATGTGTAGTGTTAAATCTATGAATCTGGTTGAGAGTTTTCCTTGTAAATATTTTGGATGCCCTCTTGGAAGTTTAGGGCTTGTTGTAGAGTTGATCTGAGGTAGATCTATTGAAGTTTAGTATTGGTTCATGTTTGAGGGCTTTTGGTTGAGGTATGTTGCTGAAGTTATTGGTATAGATAGAGGTTGTATAACAGTGAGTTTCTAGCACATGGTTTGAGGTACAAACTTGTGGTATAGTGTTTGAGGTATATGTGATTAGATCAGATTGGTTGATGAGTATATAGTGACAGGTTTCTCAGTGACAGATTTGACAGAACAATTTGTGACAATGACATATTCAGTTTCTACATTTGGCACTTATATTTCACAGTGGTTGGACGGGGCAAGGATAGGTGGTTGTAGTCACCTTCCGGTTATAGCCGGAGAACATAGGGGTTTGTAACCTCCTTTTGGTTGTAGCCAGAGAATTGGGGAGTTGGAGCTTCCGTTAGGTTGTAGCATGAAAATAGGGGGTCAGAGCCTCCTTTCAGTTGTAGTTGGAAAACAAAGGAAGTTGGTGCTTCCAATGAATGTAATTCTTAAATACACATAAGAAAAATCATTTTGTGGTTTTTCTTTCGCATTGAGTTTCCATGTAAAATACTGGTGTATTGTGTATGTGTGTGATTACTCATTGTTTATGGTTTATTTATTTTGCACATGATTGAATGATATTGGTAAATTGATCATAAAGACAAATAACATTTATACACTGTGGTAAAAAAGGATTACAATTTCTCTATTAGTGATTCACCCCCCTCTCAGTAATCCAACAGTAAGTCTAGAAAAGGTAACAAAGACCCAGTCAGAATTAGAGTTCAGGATGAACCCGACACCAGGCAAAAGAAGAGTGACCGACTCGACAATTGACTTGACAAGAGAATACCCACCACCTTATCCAATAGCCATAGTCGAGGAATGACCTGCAATGAAGAAGAAGAGACAACTTATAATTGTTGAGTCGTCGGAAGCAATTGAGTCAGACCAACCATCTACGTCGATCGACGAGGAGATCGAGATTGATGGGCCAGAGCAGTCCAAGTCGGTCAAAGGAATATTAATTTAGTTGGCTAATCTAGTTGAAATTCTACAACAACGTGAGTTGGTCAATAAAATACCAATCCATTTAGTCCATCCATTCGAAGATATACAACAGTCGGTCGGTCATCAGGAATTCAACCTCCAAGAAATTAATACCCAGGATATTAATGTTCCCGAATCAGGACCAGTAGAGATTATGACCAACGTATCCATAGAAGTGGAACACATAAATCAACAAGATAACTTGGCAGAACAACAAGAACAACAAGAAAACAAAGATGAATCCTTCCCAGAAAATGCTCTGACTAAAGGCACGGTACAAGGTCCGACACAGGCTCAATAGTCTCCCTTGCAAAAAGAAACTGAGCAGTCATAGCAGAAGGAAAAAATAGTAGGGGAACGAGTCGATCAGACTCAGTTACATGCACAACAAGCAACACAATATCAAGATAAAGACGGTCAACAAAAACACCAGGAAAGAGTAAAAATAAACCCGTGCAAATCATCTTTAAAATGTCCCAACCATCCATCCCATTTGGATCAGCTGTTGAAACTACACTCGACCCGAAATCAATACCTGACCAATACCTCTTCAACTTACATCAAGTCATCTCAAAAGAATCAACAAAGAGGTGGAAAAAAGTTATTAAAGAAGGAAGTCAGGTTTCAAAAAGAAAGGAGGATCTAAGGAAAATGCTACAGGGATGCAAAGAGAAGGTCATAAAGCATTTAGGAATAGAGAAACTGCCAGAAATGGAGATCCCCTTGGCGGGTTTTAAATACTTGGTCCAAAGGCTGGTCAAAGCTAATACAAAAAACCAACAACAATTCAAACTTCTCCAAAAGGAAAAGGAAGATATACAATAGCAATGTCGCCTATCAATGACTAATAATTAAAGAATCCAAGAGCAGACAACCACCATCATTGTGACAGAATACAACAAACTTAAATGAATCATACTAAATATGAAAGAAGTCACCAAGCATGCTACAATGCTAAATTCAGTGGTAAGTAACTAGCCAATCCACTGTGAAACTGCATTTAGCAAGTGTAGAATACAAAAAATTGTGGTTGAAAACATAGAAAAGAACATAAATATGGCGACCGACAACAAGACCAAAGAGGCCCTCACAAGTCAGTTAGCAAAAGAAAAAGTAGTAGAGTCACAACTCTCACAAAAAGAACAAGAATGGAAAAAGGAAGGGAACAAAGTACAATTAGAAATTGACAGTGCAGTAATTCTCCTAACAAAACGCAGAGAAAAAATTCAAGAGATAGAGTAACAGATTGACCCAGAATTGGCCGCAGTACAACAAGCAGAAATATCAGAAAAAATAAACTTGCTTGGACATATCAAGACACTAGGCTTGGAAGCACACCATTCAATCAATGCATGGCATGAATTCACCCAACATCTCCAACATTAATATCCCAATATCCTACAGACTTCCTTCGATACCAGTAAAGAAAGAAGACAAAAGGACGTAGCTGAATCGACTAGCGACATAGATTTCAACGTAGCAGGACAGTCGAATATGGCTCCATAATCCTATCAAGCACCAAAACATTTTGGCTATAATTCCTCTTCTTTCTCTCTTTCTATCATTATTTTGTAAACAATCAATGTTAAACAAAGTTATGTTATACTCCCCTCTTGCTCGGGATGAGAAATGATTTGAGGTGGGGGGAGATGTTGTAGGGGCTAATCGACTCTGTCAACTAGACCCGACAAACGAGTAAGAGTTAGTCAGTCGATCGTCAAAGTCGAAAGTAATTCAGTCGAGGGTTCTATTAACCGACCGACCCAAGAAATTAAGTAGTTACAACTGCCTGATAACTTAATATTTAGGTATAAATAGACAAGCATGTATCAGAGAAAATGTCTCCATTGTGATGTATTGACTCATCCATCTAATAAAGAGTTATTATTTGGGATTTCACTACTTTGTGTATGTCTTTGTCCATATGTATGTATATGTGATTCTATGCTTGCTTATGTATTGAAATACTAGTAACACTCCCCTATATTACAACAATGATTACAAAAGTGATCACAAAGGGTGATTGCAAAGTGGAGCAGTTATGGGTTGTGATGAGTTGAGGCACTTGGGTGAGTTTGGAGACTTGATATAACCTAGAGAAGCTTCACAACAAGGTGGTTGGTTGGGCACATTTTCATAATCACATCTTCGTGTTGTGCATCACCAAGAACAACAGTTGAGTCGAGCCCGGTTGTTGGTCGAGTGGGTCGACCATAACCTTCAGACAAGGTAGTTGTTTACATAGTTATGATATTCACTTAACAACAATATGACTTGGAAATCAAGTGGTGTGTGCATAATGGCTTGAAGCAGAAGCACTCAAGGTGTGGAGATGGGTTCGACTGGTTGCATGAGAATTTTGGGACTTAGATGTGTTTTTAAAGTGGATAGATGGACTCAGCCTTGGATCGCAACGAAGGTGCAATGCAAGTTTCTAAAGTTGTGCACAGTGATTGAGGGGATTTCATGTGGAGAGTCGGTGGCTTGGGCAAGTGAAGGTCCAAGACAAAAGACTTAAACCATGGGTGCCCAAGAATTCCGTTGGAAAGGTATGGTTGGTTTTGAGTTCTTGCATTTCCTAAGTGTTGTAGTGATTTATTTGAAGGGAAGTTAGACGACTTGGTGGTTCAAGTGTAATTTGTTTTGAAGGTGAAAACCGACAGAATTGAGGGTGACTCAAGTGGTGAAAATTCGAAGAAGTCATGCAACAGTTGGGACGCCTTGACTTGGGTGAATGTGTAGAGAGCTTGGGGTGACCTGCTTGGACGAGTCTCGTGGTTCACTTAGGCATATTTTGATGTAGTTGTGGAGGTGATTTGAGGAGTTACCTAAATCTTGGATGAGGTACCTTGGTGCATTGGTGCCTTAGCCAGATTTGTTGGGTCACGCGATGAATTGACAAGTGATGATGGTAGTTCCATAGTTTGGACACTTGTACGAGGTGAAAGGAAGCTTTGTTCTAGGAGATGGATGGAGTCAAAAGAGAAGCCAACCAAGAATTGTTGGCATTCAACTTGAATGGATAGAATGCAGATCAAGTGACTTGAGTGGTGTTCGCGTTCCTTTGATATGAGACATTGGATGAGGCAAAGTGTACCTTGGTGACGTGCGAATGATTATGCGATGATTTAGAGATCTGAGAGGGTTGTTGGTTGATGTTGGCAGAAGTATTGGTTCAAACATGCCTAAGGCATGCAGGTTTTTTGACATGAATTATTCTACATGGAGCACTTTGGACAATTTATTGGGACGTTTGAGGACTGTGGATGAGTGGGCCACACTCATTACAGATGTTGAGTTACAGAGAGGTGACTCGATGGAAGAAGGTGAGTAGAGGACTTGCCTTAGTTTTGAGGATTGTGCGGACAAACAGATTGCAACATGAAGAGATTACTTGGGCATGGGGGTTTCTTTGGTCTTGGGAAACACGGTTGAGGGTGAATCGTAACCATTCCAAGGGATAGAGAGGTAGACACAACAACATGGCTAGGTGATGAAGCAATGGGGAAAAGGAATTCTAGACGTGCAATTCTTGGTGCAGATAAGACACTTCATATCCGAAGATGCAAATGAAGAGGATGGGGAGAGTAAGACTAAGGAATCCAAACTTGTGGACTTTATCATAGGTTGAGTCACAAGGGTGGAGTTGGTTGGATGTGCAACACACAATGATTCTTTGACTATTCGCAGACTTGGATGTGACTCAGATTGTGTGACTTGCAACATATTGGCTAACTGTGACATGAGGTGGGAAATGGAGTAAAGTTGTTGTAGATGACTTTTTTGGTGGGTTACTTCACAATGCAAGAAGGTGATGGGAAACCTTTCCTTGGTCTGAGGTTGTTGTGCAAACAAATTCCATTGGAAAAGGAAGTGACCAGTTTGTGCATGAGGGTGTGCAGACTCAAGGAGTGTGATGGTTGGACTGGCCATTCAAATAGTTCATAACTTGGGCGAGAAAAACAACATAACAAAGGGGTCGAGAGTACGAACACACTAGTAAGTTTGGAGGCACAACACTTGGACATTGTGGATTATCTCCTTGACGAAGATTGGATGTGGAAGTAGTGAGGCAAGGGTGGATACTTTCCTTAGTCTTTGGAGTTAGATGGAGTGACAGAGATGCAACAAAAAATAATAAGTTCAACCATGAGGAAGTGCATTATCATGAGTTGGATGCAACAATTGGACTAGCTACCCAATCATTTCAAGGCATGGGGGATATCAGTGTGGAGAGACATGGTTGAAGTATGGATGCAATAGTAAGTTCACAAGAGTTCAGCACTTAGACATTTTTGAAGTTTTGATTGAGGTTGCAGTAATAGCTAAGGCAACAATAGCAGCATGACATAGTGTGATCGTCACAGTAGGACAGTGGAAGCTTGCACATTGTGGAGGAAGTTGGGGAGGAGACAAAAATTTGGGTAGAGAGCAGTGCAAGTGGTTGCACAAGGTTGCAAATGATTGCAATGCAAGTTGGAAACTTGGGGCTTCCACTTCACAAGGAAACTCAGGGTTTCCATTTTGCAGGAAAATTTGGGGTTTCCAACAGACTTAGTTGCGGTATGGGCACGAGTTCAGGAAGAGACTTGGAGATCGTAGATTTTGTCTATGTTGCTAGGGATGACAATGACTTGAGGTGGGGGAAGATGTAAGGTAATCGACTATAAAAGAACATGCACCCTTTCCCAAGTCCTCAAGGAGACATAATTTAGGGTTGCTCTGACATTCAAGAGTTACATCAGTTGGGAAAGTGAGTGCCTGTGGCACACGAACATGCCAAGGGGCTTGCCCAAGAATGATGCATAGCATGGGGTGCACCAAAGAGGTTAGGTCCCATCGACATGAGGATCACACCAAGGTTGGGGCACGTTGGTCCCAAGAGATGTGAAGGTTGATGAGCGCATTCGTTTGTTTGGGCACACTAGGTCCGTGAAGGAACACATCGTTTTGTTTGGGCACGATGGTCCGTGAAGGGGTGTGACACACCCAAAGGAAATGACAATTCACGAAGTTGATGTTTGGAGTCCATATAAGAGCACAAGTTGCACAACCAAGAAGGAAGAGAGAAAGTGAGGAGAACACAATCAACTTTGAGGTTTTGTGATAGATTTGGACAAGGAGGGGTGAGCTCCCTCAAGGAGCCAAGTCACTCCACATGGGAGGACTTGTGCTGCCTTGAGGTGATTCTATGGTCAAAGTTGGGGCGACCTTCTTTGAGTTGAGTCTAGCAGTAGGCAAGGTGACTTTGAAGTTGGGGAAGTCTTGTCGCAGGTTTGGGTGAGGCATGCTATGAGATGAAACTGCAAGTTTGTGTGAAGCCTTGCAATAGAGAAGAGATGGTGAGTTTGGGGTGGATGCACATTTGTGGTGCACTGCAGGAGTTGCAAAAGTTATTGCGATGAATGAGTCTTGGTGTGACGAATTTGTGTACGAGTGTCTTGGTGAGGTCAGGCGAGGCGAGTTGCATGAATTTACATAAGTTGTAAACCGAGCTGACAATCCTCATATTGTAAATGTTTCACAATAATAAGATTTATCTGGGTGTTAGGCTCATTTTGTGCACTATATCTGTGTGTCTCTTGTTTGTTTCACAAGTGTTCTCTTGGTTTCACATGTTCATGGATGTATGCTTAGATGACTAAGTGTTAAGTTGTTAACAAGATTTTCTAAGTATACAAGTGAGTTTCACCAGATTAGGAGTGTTACTCGCATGTATCCTAGAGCGGAGTATGAGTATGCTCTAGGTGAAGAGGCATAGTTCAGATGAAGTATCCTTAGCATTGCCAAGCAACCAAGCGAGAACCGTTGCGGTGTTGCACGCCCTTAGGAGGTGCACAATAGTAAGATTTGGGCAGGCGTTCTATGGGGACGTGACACCTAGGAGAACAACTGACTAAGAACCTTTCAGAAGAAGCTTCACAAGGAAATAAACTTTCAAACCGAGAAAATAAATTTTTAAAATAAAATTATATATTTATTTTCCAATTTTTATTTTAACTTATTATCAATTATTATAATCAAATAAAATATCATTAAATTTTTTGAGATTGTTATCATTTATTAAACTTAGATTTATTACACTTTAAAAAATAATAAAAAATAAATCGATGGTGTGCATATAAAATTGGTTAAAAAGTGAATTTTGGCATAGAAAGAATAAACTAGGTGGCATATCTCATGTAAAAATGGTGGCCACGCACATGGCTTCTACTGCATGCTACCATTTTAATGGGATATGTAATGCATTTAACCGTGTTCTTGGGAATTTTAAGAAATGTGTTGAATATGTATGGGTAGACCATGATACAATGTAAAACCCTATTCTTACGAGCTTCTTATACTCTCCTAAGGCATGTATGTTCTTTGAGATGACTCATTCTACTTGGAGCACTTTGGACAATTCTTAGGGACATTAGAGGGTTGTGGATGAGTTGGCCACACTCATCGAAGATGTTGAGTTGCAGAGAGGTGAATCGACGGAAGAAGGTGAGTAGAGGAATTGCCTTAGTTTTGAGGATTGTGTGGACAAAAAATTGTAGCATGAAGAGATTACTTGGGCATGGGCATTTCTTTGGTATTGGGAAACATGGTTGAGGGTGAAGCCTAACCATTCCAAAGCATAGAGAGGTAGGTGAAACAACATGGTCAGGTGATGAAGTAATGGGGAAAAGGAAATCTAGACGTGCAATTCTTGGTGCAGATAAGACACTTCATATTCGAAGATGTAGATGAAGAGGATGGCGAGAATTAGACTAAGGAATCCAGACTTGTGGACTTGATAATAGTTTGAGTCACAAGGGTGGAGTTGGTTGGACGCGTGACACATAGTGATTCTTTGACTCTTCGTCGACTTGGATGTGACACGGGCTGTGTGACTTGCATCAGATTGGCTAATTGTTCCATGAGGTGGGAAATGGAGTCAAGTTGTTGTAGATGACTTTGTTTTGGGGTGACTTCACAATGAAGCAAGGTGAGGGGCAACCTTTCCTTGGTCTGATTTTGTTGTGCAGATGAACAAAATTGCGAAAGGAAGTGACCAGTTTGTGAATGAGGGTGTGTAGACTCAAGGAGTGTGATGGTTGGAATGGCCATTCAAGTAGTTCACAACTTGGGAAAGAACAACAACGTGACAATGGGGTTGAAATTATGGACGTGCTAGTAAGTTTGGAGGCACAACACTTGGACATTGTGGATTATCTCCCTGACGAAGATTGGATGTGGAACTAGTGAGGAAAGGGTGGATACTTGCCTTAGTCTTTGGAATTAGATGGAGTGAGAAAGATGCGACCAAAAAGACTAAGTTCAGGCATGAGGAAGTGCATTCTCATGATTTGGATGCGACAATTGGACTAGCTACCCAATCATTCCAAGGCGTGGGGGATATCAATGTGCGGATACATGGAAAACATGGTTGAAGTATGGATGCAACAATAAGTTCATAGGAGTTCAACACTTAGAATTTTTTTAAGTTTTGATTAAGGTTGCAACAATAATTGAGGCAACATGACAGAGTGTGATCGTCATAGTAGGACAATGGAAGCTTGCGCATTGTTGACAAAATTGGGGAGGAGACGTCTTTCCATTGTAGTAGATAGATTGGTTGCACAGAACTTTGGGTAGAGAGCAATGCAAGTGGTTGCACGAGGTTGCAGATGATTGCAGTGCGAGTTAGAAACTTGGGGTTTCCATTTCATAGGAAAATTTAGGGTTTTCAACAGACTTAGTTGCGATAGGGGCACGAGTTCAGGAAGAGACTTGGAGATCATAGATTTTGTGGATGTTGATAGGGATGACAATGACTTAAGGTGGGGGAATATGTAAGGTACTCGGCTAGAAGGGCACAAACACCCTCGCCCAAGTCCTCAAGGAGACATAATTTGGGGTTGCTCCGACGCCCAAGAGTTGCATTAGTTGGGAAAGTGAGTGCCTTGGGAACACATACATGCCAAGGGGCTCATCCAAGCATGAGGCGAAGCATGGGGTGCACGAAAGAGGTTGGGTCCCATCGGCATGAGGAGCACACCAAGGTTGGGGTACGTTGGTCCCAAGGGATATGAAGGTTGACGAGCGCACTCGTTTGTTTGGGCACAACAAGTCCATGAAGGAACACATCGGTTTGTTTGGGCGCGATGGTTTGTGAAGGGTTGTGACACACCCAAAGGACATGACATTTCGCGAAGGTGACATTTGGAGTCCATATAAGAGCACAAGGTGCACAACCAAGAAGGAAGAAAGCAAGTGAGGAGGACATGATCAACTTTGAGGTTTTGCGATAGATTTGGACAAGGAAGGGTGAGCTCCCTCAAGGAGCCAAGTCACTCCACATGGGAGGACTTGTGTTGCCTCGAGGTGATTCTGTGGACAAAGTTGTGGCAACTTTCTTTGGGTTGAGTCTAGCAGCAAGCAGGGTGACTTTGGAGTTTGGGAAGTCTTGTTGTAGGTCTGGGTGAGGCATGTTATGAGACGGAACCACAGGTTTGTGTGAAGCCTTGCAATAGAGAAAATATGATGAGTTTGAGGTGGATGCACATTTGGGGTGCGCCACAGGAGTTGTGAAAGTTGTTGCGATGAATGAATCTTGGTGTGACGAATCTGTGTATGAGTGTCTTGGTGAGGTGAGGTGAGTCGTGTGATTTTGCCCAAGTTTTAAACTGAAGCGATAATGCTCATATTGTAATTGTTTCACAATAATAAGACTTAGTCGGGTGTTAGACTCATTTTGTGTTGCCCACACTATATCAATGTGTCTCTTGTTTGTTTCACAAGTGTCCTCTTGGTTTCACATGTTCATGGATGTATGCTTAAATGACTAAGTGTTAAGTTGTTAACAAGATTGTCTAAGTATACAAGTGAGTTGCACTAGAGTAGGAGTGTGACTTGCCCATATCCTAGAATGGAGTATGGTTATGCTCTAGGTGAAGAGGCATACTCCGAACAAAGTATTCTTGGTGTTGCCAAGTAGCTAAGTGAGAATCGTCGTGGTGTAGCACACCCTCACGAGGTGCACGATAATAAAATTTGGGCAGGCGTCCTGTGGGGATGTGACACCTAGAAGAACAACTGACTAAGAACCTTTCAAAAAAAGCTTCGCAAGGAAATAAACTTTCAGACCGAGAATTTTTTTTTTTTAAATAAAATTATATTTTTATTTTAACTTATTATCATTTATTAAAATCAAATAAAATATCATTAAAAAATTGAGATTGTTATTATTTATTAAACTTAGGTTTATTACACTTAAATAATAATAAAAAATAAATCGATGGTGTGCATATAAAATTCGTTAAAAAGTGAATTTCTTCTAGTGCATGCTGCCCTTTATGGGTAGACCATGATACAATGTCAAACCCTATTCTTACCAACTTCTTATACTCTCCGCATAGATCAAAGGACAACCTAACTTAAAAAATCAACTACATTAAAGATTATGTTATGGATTCTTTTTCCCTTTTAAATTTTAATTTAAACATAGGAATTACACAATGTTAAAGTACTCTGTTTTTGAGTTATTAAATTTAATGCTTAATTAAAAAAGAATATTCTTCCAAAAAAATTGGTTGGATAGTTAGTTATTAATGGATGTCATTAATTATCAATGGGACACTAAATAGAAGCAATGGCATGTGGGGTCTGGTGGGGATGGAAATTTTGGCAATCCTCATGTCAGGTGGGGTGGGTAATTTTGGCAATCCTCTCTTTAATGTTTAATTTGAAAAAAAAATATTTTTTTAAAGAGTTAAATTAATTATTAATGGATGTCATTTAATTAAAATAGAAACAATGGCATGTGGGGAGGGAGAAGGGCAATTTCGGGAATTCCCTTATCTCATATTTACTTTTTGGA
>JASDQU010103471.1:52828-77011 GCA_032191745.1 Picea mariana | reverse complement strand
GTACTTCTTTGTAATTGTGGGTTCTACACTTCTGGGGTTGTCTGAAGCCCTACACATCTTCCAGGTAGATATTGTGGCCTCCCATCTAATCCAATTGGCTTATTTTGTATGTTTTCATGTCAGCACATCTTGTTGTACTTCCAGGGTCGTTTTGGGGCCCTTGACAGTGTTTTCTTGGCTCACCACAGTCAAACTGTAGACATATTTAGGGTTTGATGGCGTAATGTGTAGTTCTCTAAAAGACCTTTCCAACGGGCTATCACGCACATAAAACAAAAGTCGTACGCAAAAGTTACGACCCCGAGAAGTTGAGGTACCAACTTACCCATAGGGGATCACATAACTTTTGATGTTTCATCTCTAAGGGTTAGGTTTTTGGATGTCTAGGGTTTTGGCATTCATGAGTAATATCAAAAAGGCCTATGGAGCCTCATTGTAATCATTCTTCTCAGACGGATGCACGTAGCAGCTACATCTCTTCTCAGAGATAACTACCACCATTCGAGCAAGTATTTCAGTTCAATAGTTTTACAATTTCAGCGTATTGTATTTATTCAATAGAAGATATTGTTCATTGGATATCTGTGTTGTTCTTCATATCTCTGTGTTGTTCTTCGTTCCGCTCCTAAATCCGGATCACATCTCTCTTTAAAAATAATGGAAAAAAAATATTCATCTAAAAAATCAAAATCAACAAAATAATAATATAATAATAATAATAATATATTTTTAAGGTCACGACCAAGCCACACCAAATTGGTGTATGAGACCCCCTTGTTTGTGGGACAAGGAACCCCCTCCGCCCAATGATTTGACTAGTAAATTCTACGAAGGTATACATACCCTACCCCCTTGAATTTGAACCCTAAAAATTTAAAAAAAACCAAAAACAAAAAAAAATTAAAAAAACTAAAACAAAAACAATTAAAAAAAAAAAAATTAAAAATCCAAAAAGTAAATATGAAATAGGGAATTCCCGAAATTGCCCTTCTCCCTCCCCACATGCCCTTGTTTCTATTTAACAACTCCATTGATAATTAAATGACATCCATTAATAATTAATTTAATTCTTAAAAAAAAAAAAAAAATTTCAAATTAAACATTAAAGAGAGGATTGCCAAAATTACCCACCCCACCTCACATGAGGATTGCCAAAATTTCCATTCCCACCCGACCCCACATGTCATTGCTTCTATTTAGTGTCCCATTGATAATGAATGACATCCATTAATAACTAACTATCCAACCAATTTTTTTGGAAGAATATTCTTTTTAAATTAAGCATTAAATTTAATAACTCAAAAACAGAGTACTTTAACATTGTGTAATTCCTATGTTTAAATTAAAATTTAAAAGGGAAAAAAAATCTATAACATAATCTTTAATGTAGTTGATTCTTTAAGTTAGGTTGTTCTTTGATCTATGCGGAGAGTATAAGAAGTTGGTAAGAATAGGGTTTGACATTGTATCATGGTCTACCCATACATCTTCAGCACATTTCTTAAAATTCCCAAGAACACGGTTAAATGCATTACATATCCCATTAAAAGGGCAGCATGCACTAGAAGAAATTCACTTTTTAACCAATTTTATATGCACACCATCGATTTATTTATTATTATTATTTAAGTGTAATAAACCTAAGTTTAATAAATAATAACAATTTCAATTTTTTTAATGATATTTTATTTGATTTTAATAAATGATAATAACTTAAAATAAAAATGGGAAAATAAATATATAATTTTATTTAAAAAAAATTATTTTTTCGGTCTGAAAGTTTATTTCCTTACGAAACTTTTTTTGAAAGGTTCTTAGTCAGTGGTTATCCTAGGTGTCACGTCCCCACAAGACGCCTGCCCAAATTTTATTATCGTGCACCTCGTGAGGGCATGTGGCACCACGACAGTTCTCACTTAGCTACTTGGCAACACCAAGGATACTTTGTTCGGACTATGCCTCTTCACCTAGAGCATACCCATACTCCGTTCTAGGATATGGGCAAGTCACACTCCTACTCTAGTGCAACTCACTTGTATACTCAGACAATCTTGTTAACAACTTAACACTTAGTCACTTAAGCATACATCCATGAACATGTGAAACCAAGAGGACACTTGTGAAACAAACAAGAGACACACAGATATAGTGTGGGCGACACAAAATGAATCTAACACCCGACTAAGTCTTATTATTGTGAAACAATTACAATATGAGCACTATCGGCTCAGTTTAAAACTTGGGCAAAATCACACGACTCACCTCACCTCACCAAGACACTCATACACAAATTCGTCACACCAAGATTCATTCATCGCAATAACTTTCGCAACTCCTGTGGTGCACCCCAAATGTGCATCCACCTCAAACTCATCATCTTTTTTCTATTGCAAGGCTTCACACAAACCTGTGGTTCCATCTCATAACATGCCTCACCCAGACCTACAACAAGACTTTCCAAACTCCAAAGTCACCCTACCTGCTGCTAGACTCAACCCAAAGAAGGTTGCCACAACTTTGTCCACAGAATCACCTCGAGGCAACACAAGTCCTCCCATGTGGAGTGACTTGGCTCCTTGAGAGAGCTCACCCCTCCTTGTCTAAATCTACCGCAAAACCTCAAAGTTGATCGTGTCCTCCTCACTTGCTTTCTTCCTTCTTGGTTGTGCACCTTGTGCTCTTATATGGACTCCAAATGTCACCTTCGCGAAAGTCATGTCCTTTGGGTGTGTCACAACCCTTCACAAACCATCGTGCCCAAACGAATCGATGTGTCCCTTCACGGACCTATTGTGCCCAAACAAACGAGTGTGCTCGTCAACCTTCATATCCCTTGTGACCAACATACCCCAACCTTGGTGTGCTCCTCATGCCGATGGGACCCAAGCTCTTTCGTGCACCCCATGCTTCGCCTCATGCTTGGACGAGCCCCTTGGCATGTATGTGTTCCCAAGGCACTCACTTTCCCAACTAATGCAACTCTTGGGTGTCGGAGCAACCCCAAATTATGTCTCCTTGAGGACTTGGGCGAGGGTGTTTGTTCCCTTCTAGCCGAGTACCTTACATAATCCCCCACCTTAAGTCATTGTCGTCCCTATCAACATCCACAAAATCTATGATCTCCAAGTCTCTTCCTGAACTCGTGCCCCTATCGCAACTAAGTCTGTTGAAAACCCTAAATTTTCCTGTGAAATGGAAACCCCAAGCTTCCTTGCGAAGTGGAAACCCCAAGTTTCCAACTCGCACTACAATCATCTGCAACCTCATGCAACCACTTGCATTACTCTCTACCCAAAGTTCTGTGCAACCAATCTTTCTACTACAATGGAAAGATGTCTCCTCCCAAACTTTGTCAACAATGCGCAAGCTTCCATTGTCCTACTATGACGATCACACTTTGTCATGTTGCCTCAATTATTGCTGCAACCTTAATCAAAACTTAAAAAAATTCTAAGTGTTGAACTCCTATGAACTTATTGTTGCATCCATACTTCAACCATGTTTTCCATGTATCCGCACACTGATATCCCCCATGCTCTGGAATGATTGGGTAGCTACTCCAATTGTCGCATCCAAATCATGAGAATGCACTTCCTCATGCCTGAACTTAGTCTTTTTGGTCGCATCTCTCTCACTCCATCTAATTCCAAAGACTAAGGCAAGTATCCACCCTTTCCTCACTAGTTCCACATCCAATCTTCATCAGGGAGATAATCCACAATGTCCAAGTGTTGTGCCTCCAAACTTACTAGCACGTCCATAATTTCAACCCCATTGTCATGTTGTTGTTCTTTCCAAAGTTGTGAACTACTTGAATGGCCAGTCCAACCATCACACTCCTTGAGTCTGCACACCCTCATTCACAAACTGGTCACATCCTTTCACAATTATGTTTATCTACACAACAAAATCA
Organism: Picea mariana; assembly: GCA_032191745.1. Lineage (NCBI taxonomy): Eukaryota > Viridiplantae > Streptophyta > Pinopsida > Pinales > Pinaceae > Picea > Picea mariana. Next base: position 73,098 of record JASDQU010103471.1, on the reverse strand, counting down.
AACCAAGGAAAGGTTGCCCCTCACCTTGTTTCATTGTGAAGTCACCCCAAAACAAAGTCATCTTCAACAACTTGACTCCATTTCCCACCTCATGGAACAATTAGTCAATCTGATGCAAGTCACACAGCCCGTGTCACATCCAAGTCGATGAAGAGTCAAAGAATCAATGTGTGTCACGCATCCAACCAACTCCACCCTTGTGACTCAAACTATTATCAAGTCCACAAGTCTGGATTCCTTAGTCTAATTCTCCCCATCCTCTTCATCTACATCTTCGGATATGAAGTGTCTTATCTGCACCAAGAATTGCATGTCTAGATTTCCTTTTTCCCATTACTTCATCACCCGACCATGTTGTTTCCTCTGCCTCTCTATGCCTTGGAATGGTTAGGCTTCACCCTCAACCATGTTTCCCAATACCAAAGAAATGCCCATGCCCAAGTAATCTCTTCATGCTACAATTTGTTTGTCCACACAATCCTCAAAACTAAGGCAATTCCTCTACTCACCTTCTTTCGTCGATTCACCTCTCTACAACTCAACATCTTCGATGAGTGTGGCCAACTCATCCACAACCTTGTAATGTCCCAAAGAACTGTCCAAAGTGATCCAAGTAGAATAAGTCATCTTAAAGAACATACATGCCTTAGGAGAGTATAAGAAGCTCGTAAGAATAGGATTTTACATTGTATCATGGTCTACCCATACATATTCAACACATTTCTTAAAATTCCCAAGAACACGGTTAAATGCATTACATATCCCATTAAAATGGCAGCATGCAGTAGAAGCCATGTGTGTGGCCACCATTTTTACATGAGATATGCCACCTAGTTTATTCTTTCTATGCCGAAATTCACTTTTTAACCAATTTTATATGCGCACCGTCGATTTATTTTTTATTATTTTTTAAAGTGTAATAAATCTAAGTTTAATAAATGATAACAATCTCAAAAAAATTAATGATATTTTATTTGATTTTAATAATTGATAATAAGTTAAAATAAAAATTGGAAATAAATATATAATTTTATTTTAAAAATTTATTTTCTCGGTTTGAAAGTTTATTTCCTTGTGAAGCTTCTTCTAAAAGGTTCTTAGTTAGTTGTTCTCCTAGGTGTCACGTCCCCATAGAACATCTACCCAAATCTTACTATTATGCACCTCCCGAGGGCATGTGACACCGCAACGGTTCTCACTTGGTTGCTTGGCAATGCCAAGGATACCTCATCTGAACTATGCCTCTTCACCTAGAGCATACTCATACTCCGCTCTAGGATACAGGCGAGTAACACTCCTAATCTAGTGCAACTCACTTGTATACTTAGAAAATCTTGTTAACAACTTAACACTTAGTCATCTAAGCATACATCCATGAACATGTGAAACCAAGAGAACACTTGTGAAACAAACAAGAGACACACGGATATAGTGCACAAAATGAGCCTAACACTCGGATAAATATTATTATTGTGAAACATTTACAATATGAGCACTACCGGCTTGGTTTACAACTTATGTAAAGTCATGCAACTCGCCTCGCCTCACCTCACCAAGACACTCATACACAAATTCGTCACACCAAGACTCATTCATCGTAATAACTTTCGCAACTCCTGCAGTGCACCACCACCCCAAACTCACCATCTCTTCTCTATTGCAAGGCTTCACACAAACTTGCGGTTTCGTCTCATAGCATACCTCACCCAGACCTGCGACAAGACTTCCCCAACTTAAAAGTCACCTTGCCTGCTGCTAGACTCAACTCAAAGAAGGTTGCCCCAACTTTTTCTATAGAATCACCTCAAGGCAACACAAGTCCTCCCATGTGGAGTGACTTGGCTCCTTGAGGGAGCTCACCCCTCCTTGTCCAAATCTAGCGCAAAACCTCAAAGTTGATCGTGTCCTCCTCACTTTCTCTCTTCCTTCTTGGTTGTGCAAATTGTGCTCTTATATGGACTCCAAACGTCACCTTCGTGAATTGTCATTTCCTTTGGGTGTGTCGCACCCCTTCACGAACCATCGTGCCCAAACGAATCGATGTGTTCCTTCACGGACCTGGTGTGCCCAAACAAACGAGTGTGCTCGTCAACCTTCACATCCCTTGGGACCAACGTACCCCAACCTTGGTGTGATCCTCATGTCAATGGGACCTAACCTCTTTGGTGCACCCCATGCTATGCATCATGCTTGGGAAATCCCCTTGGCATGTTTGTGTGCCACAAGAACTCACTTTCCGAACTGATGCAACTCTTGGATGTCAGAGCAACCCCAAATTATGTCTCCTTGAGGACTTGGGAAAGGGTGCTCGTGCTTTTATAGCCGATTACCTTACATCTCCCCCCACCTCAAGTCATTGTTATCCCTAGCAACATAGACAAAATCTACGATCTCCAAGTCTCTTCCTGAACTCAATCCCCTACCGCAACTAAGTCTGTTGGAAACCCCAAGATTTGTGCCAACTGGAAACCCCAAATTTCCCTGCAAAATGGAAACCCCGAGTTTCCTTGTGAAGTGGAAGACCCAAGTTTCAAACTTGCACTGCAATCATTTGCAACCTCGTGCAACCACTTGCACTGCTCTCTACCCAATTTTTTGTCTCCTCCCCAACTTTCTCCACAATGTGCAAGCTTCCACTGTCCTACCGTGACGATCACACTATGTCATGTTGTTATTGTTGCCTTAGCTATTACTGCAACCTCAATCAAAACTTCAAAAATGTCTAAGTGTTGAACTCTTGTGAACTCACTGTTGCATCCATACTTCAACCATATCTACCATGTCTCTCCACACTGATATCCCCCATGCCTTGAAATGATTGGGTAGCTAGTCCAATTGTCGCATCCAACTCATGAGAATGCACTTCATCATGCCTGAACTTAGTCTTTTTTGTCGCATCTCTGTCACTCCATCTAACTCCAAAGACTAAGGTAAGTATCCACCCTTGCCTCACTACTGCCACATCCAATCTTTGTCAACGATATAATCCACAATGTCCAAGTGTTGTGCCTCCAAACTTACTAGTGTGTTCGTACTCTCGACCCCTTTGTCATGTTGTTTTTCTCGCCCAAGTTATGAACTATTTGAATGGCCAGTCCAACCATCACACTCCTTGAGTCTGCACACCCTAAGGCACAAACTGGTCACTTCCCTTTCCAATGGAATTCATTTGCACAACAACCTTAGACCAAGGAAAGGTTTCCCCTCACCTTGTTGCATTGTGAAGTAAACCCAAAAAAAGTCATCCACAATAACTTTACTCCATTTCCCACCTCATGGCACAGTTAGCCAATATGTTGCAAGTCACACAATATGAGTCACATCCAAGTCTGCAAATAGTCAAAGAATCATTGTGTGTCACACGTCCAACCAACTCCACCCTTGTGACTCAACCTATGATGAAGTCCACAAGTTTGGATTCCTTAGTCTTACTCTCCCCATCCTCTTCATTTGCATCTTTGGATATGAAGTGTCTTATATGCACCAAGAATTGCACGTCTAGAATTCCTTTTCCCCATTACTTCATCACCTAGCCATGTTGTTGTGTCTACCTCTGTATCCCTTGGAATGGTTATGATTCACCCTCAACCATGTTTCCCAAGACCAGAGAAACGCCCATGCCCAAGTAATCTCTTCATGCTGCAATCTGTTTGTCTGCACAATCCTCAAAACTAAGGCAAGTCCTCTACTCACCTTCTTCCATTGAGTCACCTCTCTGTAACTTAACATCTGTGATGAGTGTGGCCCACTCATCCACAGTCCTCAAATGTCCCAATAAATTGTCCAAAGTGCTCCATGTAGAATAATTCATCTCAAAGAACTCTCATGCCTTAGGCACATTTGAACCAATACTTCTGCCAACCTCAACCAACAACCCTCTCAGATCTCTAAATTATCTCATAATCATTCGCACGTCATTAAGGTACACTCTGCCTCATCCAATGTCTCATATCAAAGGAATGCGAACACCACTCAAGTCACTTGATCTGCATTCTATCCATTCAGGTTGAATGCCAACAATTCTTGGCTGACTTCTCTTTTGACTCCATCCATCTCCTAGAACAAAGCTTCCTTTCACCTCCTACAAGTGTCCAAAATCTGGCACTACCGTCATGCCTTGTCAAGTCATCACGTGACCCAACAAATCTATCTAAGGCACCAATGCACCAAGATACCTCATCCAAGAGTTAGGTAACTCCTCAAATCACCTCCACAACTACATCGAAATATGCTTAAGTGCACCACAAGACTTGTCGAAGTAGGTCACCCCAAGCTCTCTACACATTCACCCAAGTCAAGGCGTCCCAACTGTTGCATGACTTCTTCGAATTTTAACTACTTGAGTCACCCTCAATTCTGTCGGTTTTCACCATCAAAACAAATTACACTTGAACCACCAAGTCATCTAACTTCCCTTCAAATAAATCACTACAACACTTAGGAAATGCAAGAACTCAAAACCAACCATTCCTTTCCAACGAAATTCTTGGGCACCCATGGTTTAAGTCTTTTGTCTTGGACCTTCACTTGCCCAAGCCACCGACTCTTTTCATGAACTCCCCTCAATCACTATGCACAACTCCAGAAACCTGCATTGCACCTTCGCTGCGATCCAAGGCTGAGTCCATCTATCCACTTTAAAAACACATCTAAGTCCCAAAATTCTCATGCAACCAGTCGAACCCATCTCCACACCTTGAGTGCTTCCGCTTCAAGCCATTATGCACACACCACTCGATTTCCAAGTCATATTGTTGTTAAGTGAATATCATAACTATGTAAACAACTACCTTGTCTGAAGATTGTGGTTGACCCACTCGACCAACAACCGGGATCGACTCAACTGTTGTTCTTGGTGATGCACAACACAAAGATGTGATTATGAAAATGTGCCCAACCAACCACCTTGTTGCAAAGCTTCTCTAGGTTATATCAAGTCTCCAAACTCACCCAAGTGCTTCAACTCATCACAACCCATAACTGCTCCACTTTGCGATCACCCTCTGTGATCACTTTTGTGATCACTTTTGTAATATAGGGAACAGTAGGGGTGTGTTACTAATATTTCAATACATAAGCAAGCATAGAATCACATAAACATACATATGGCCAAAGACATACACAAAGTAGTGGAATCCCAAATAACAACTCTTTATTATATGGATGAGTCAATACATCACAATGGAGACATTTTCTCTGATACATGCTTGTCTATTTATACCTAAATATTAAGTTACCATGTAGTTGTAACTACTTAATTTCTTGGGTTGGTCGGTTAATAGAACCCCCGACTGAATTATACTTTCAACTCTGACGATCGACTGACTAACTCTTAGTCGTTTGTCGGGTCTAGTCGACAGAGTTGTTTATCCCCTACAACATCTCCCCCCACCATAATGATAGAAAGAGAGAAAGAAGAGGAATTATAGCCAAAAAAATTTGGTGCTTGATAGGATTATGGAGCCATATTCGACTGTCCTGCTACGTCGAAATCTATGTCGCTAGTCGATTCAGCTACGTCCTTTTGTCTTCTTTCTTTACTGGCATCGAAGGAAGTCTGTAGGATATTGGGAGATTAATGTTGGAGATGTTGGGTGAATTCATGCCATGCATTGATTGAATGGTGTGCTTCCAAGCCTAGTGTCTTGATCTGTCCAAGCAAGTTTATTTTTTCTGATATTTTTGCTTGTTGTACGGTGGCCGATTCTGGGTCAATCTATTGCTCTATCTCTTGAATTTTTTCTCTACGTTGTGCAAGGCGAATTACTACGTTGTCAATTTCCAATTGTACTTTGTGCCCTTCCTTTTTCCATTCTTGTTCTTTTTGTGAGAGTTGTGACTCTACTACATTTTCTTTTGCTAACTGACTTGTGAGGGCCTCTTTGGTCTTGATGTCGATCTCCATATTTTTGTTCTTTTCTATGTTTTCAACGACAATTTTTTGTTTTCTACACTTGCTGAATGCAGTTTCACAATAGATTGGCCAGTTACTTACCACTAAATTTAGCATTGTAGCATGCTTGGTGAATTCTTTCATATTTTGTATGATTCATTTAAGTTTGTTGTGTTCTGTCACAATGATGGTGGTTGTCTGCTCTTGGATTCTTTAATTATTAGTCATTGATAGGCGACATTGCTATTGTATATCTTCCTTTTCCTTTTGGAGAAGTTTGAATTGTTGTTGGTTTTTTGTATTAGCTTTGATCAGCCTTTGGACCAAGTATTTAAAACCCACCAAGGGGATATCCATTTCTGGAAGTTTCTCTATTCCTAAATGCTTTATGACCTTCTCTTTGCATCCCTGTAGCATTTTCCTTAGATCCTCCATTCTTTTTGAAACCCGACTTCCTTCTTTAATAACTTTTTTCCACCTCTTTGTTGATTCTTTTGAGATGACTTGATGTAATTTGAAGAGGTGTTGGTCAGATATTGATTTCGGGTCGAGTGTAGTTTCGACAGCTGATCCATATGGGATGGATGGTTGGGACATTTTAAAGATGATTTGCATGGGTTTATTTTTACTCTTTCCTGGTGTTTTTGTTGACAGTCTTTATCTTGGTATTGTGTTGTTTGTTGTGCATGTAACTGAGTCTGATTGACCCGTTCCCCTACTGTTTTTTCCTTCTTCTATGACTGCTCGGTTTCTTTTTGAAAGGGATACTATTGAGCCTGTGTCGGACCTTGTACTGTGTTCTTAGTCAGAGCATTTTCTGGGAAGGATTCATCTTTGTTTTCTTGTTGTTCTTGTTGTTCTGCCAAGTTATCTTGTTGATTTATGTGTTATGCTTCTATGGATACGTCAGTCATAATCTCTACTGGTCCTGATTTGGAAACATTAACATCTTGGGTATTGATTTCCTGGAGGTTGAATTCCTGATGACCAACCGACTGTTGTATATCTTAGAATGGATGGACTAAATGGATTGGTATTTTATCGACCAACTCATGTTGTTGTAGAATTTCAATTGGATTAGCCAATTGGATTAATATTCCTTTGACTGACTTGGATTGCTCTCGCCCATCAATCTCGATCTCCTCGTCGATCAACATAGATGGTTGGTCTGAATCAGTTTCTTCTGACGACTCAACAATTATAAGTTGTCTCTTCTTCTTCATTGCAGGTCATTCCTCGACTATGGCTATTGGACCAGGTGGTGGGTATTCTCTTGTCAAGTCAATTGTTGAGTCAGTCACTCTTATTTTGTTTGGTGTCGGGTTCTTCTTCTTTTTCATTGCAGGTCATTCCTCGACTATGGCTATTGGATCAGGTGGTGGGTATTCTATTGTCAAGTCAATTGTCGAGTCGGTCACTCTTCTTTTTCCTATTGTCGGGTTTACTATTCTTTTGCCTAGTGTCGGGTTCTTCTAATTCTGACCGGGTCTTTGTTACCTTTTCTGGACTTACTATTGGATTACTGAGAGGGGGGTGAATCACTAATAGAGAAATTGTAATCCTTTTTTACCACAGTGTATAAATGTTATTTGTCTTTATGATCAATTTACCAATATCATTCAATCATGTGCAAAATAAATAAACCATAAACAATGAGTAATCACACACATACACAATACACCAGTATTTTATGTGGAAACTCAATGTGAAAGAAAAACCACAAAATGATTTTTCTTATGTGTATTTAAGAATTACATTCATTGGAAGCACCAACTTCCTTTGTTTTCCAACTACAACTGAAAGGAGTCTTCGACCCCCTATTTTCATGCTACAACCTAAGGGAAGCTCCAACTCCCCAATTCTCTGGCTACAACCAGAAGGAGGTTACAAACCCCTATGTTCTCCGGCTATAACCAGAAGGTGGCTACAACCACCTATCCTTGCCCCATCCAACCACCGTGAAATATAAGTTCCAAATGTAGAAACTGAATATGTCATTGTCACAAATTATTCTGTCAAAATCTATCACTGAGAAACCTGTCACTATATACTCATCAACCAATCTGATCTAATCACATATACCTCAAACACTATACCACAAGTTTGTACCACAAACCATGTGCTAGAAACTCGTTGTTATACAACCTCTATCCATACCAATAACTTCAGCAACATACCTCAACCAAAATCCCTCAAACATGAACCAATACTAAACTTCAATAGATCTACCTCAAATCAACTCTACAACAAGCCCTATCATCGCGCAGTTTGTATTTAAGGTTACGGGCTATAGGATAGAGGACAAACTGGCGTAACAGGAACCTTCCCCACCCAATGTCACCTCGATGGGGAGGTTCTTTCTGTTTAGGGAGGTTAGCCCAGGGGAGACGTCCTCGGTAACCTGGGGTTTGAAGAGGCAATGGATACAAGGTCAAGCGTTAAGATTTCCCTCCTCGCAAGTTACCACCAGTATCAGATAGCCCGGCTAATCAGCCAATAAAGAACTGAAGTCCCTGTTGAAAACACCTGCCGGAACAAGATAATAACAACACAATATGTATATTTGCAGGCTATAAATCAAAGGGTTAGTACTTCTTAACTATCTGATTTCATTCAATAAGCAATGTAATAGATAAGATGAAGTCAACGTTCTGCTAGTTAACCTATGAAAGATCACCAATTCATCAATATCCACCAGAATGATCAAGCCTACAGTATATCCAATCAACAATTTGTTCAGTAAATGCTTGACGTCATCATTTAATTGCTTATTTATTAGTCAAAATCTTTTTGCGTCAAGTATGACGTCGGCCTAGGTTAGCAGCGTTAGGGTTAGTTAGGGTTTCAAAAAATTAAAGTTTGAAAGATGATTTTGTACACTAAAAGCTCAATGTTGGAGAAATTACCATTGCCTTAGGGTAAATGGAGTCAAAAGCAAGGGCACAAAGTCTTAGGAGAATTCAAACTTAGAGACTGGAAGGTAGGGTTCTAAGGTGCTGCAATGGTAGGGCCCTAGAATCAAAACCCTAGGGGAAGGAGGCTCACTCTGGTGTTGCTTAAGCAAGGCCTCGTGCTCCTTCCTCCTTCTCTAAATACACTTGGCAAAAATGGCTAGCTTCAAAGTATAAATTTAAGGGAGAAGGTGTTGCAAAAGCAAGGCCTTCAAGCCCTAGAAGGTGAAACCCTAGGTGTAGTGCAACTAGGCCTGGGACGTCTCCTCTTTTCAACCTATAACTTCAACACTAGCTCAGAAAAAAGAATGAAAAGTGTAGCAACGTCTAGGCTATATCTTCTTCTTTCAATCGCTGAAAACTATTTCTCAACACGGGGACATATAGCAATGACCTACTTGTGTGCTTGCTACCTAGGGTTTTAAGATTCAGCAATATAATAGCAAAATGTAAGAAATTAAGCCTACAACCATTCACTTAAGAAGTTTTGCATGAAAAATTCACTTACATGTCATGAAGAAAGCATAATCAAACCCTAGTTGTAAACCTTCCATGAGAGAAATGCCATAAATGTCAAGAGAAATCCTCCTCCAAAAGTAGCGCCTCACTTAAAACACCAAAATTACCCAAACTAGGGCACAAGTTTTGAGATCTCACAAGACAGTGAGTTGTGTTATGTTCAAATGAGGGAAAAACATCCTCAATATATATCAATCCATGACCTTTCAATTACAAAATAGGTCATTAAAACAACCGACAAGGTTGACTACAAAATTTACATTGTTTTTACATTAACTGCTAGATAAATAACATAAAATGAGCAAAAGGTGGGATGTCAAGCCCTTCCGAGGGAGATGTTGGCCCTTTTTAGGCATATCCAGCATCCAGAAGTCAGACGTTAGCCCTTTCAGGGCTCCTCCAAGCTGCCACACGTGTCAGTAACCTCATCACACTGCCACACGCTCAAGGTCACGTCCAACTCTCCTAGGTGACGTCCTGTCCATCAAGGGGCAAACATTCCATTTGAAGTGGGTGATCCCCCCTAGGTCGGGCTCAGCCAAAGTGTCCTGGGTGGAACGTCCTTCTTTATTCATGTGCAAAGGCTCATCATAACATTGTCCTGTCTCTTCCATCCCAGCAACCATCTGATGGGCTCTTCAGCCCCATGGAGGTCCGAGCTAATCATCTCCCCATGTGTACCGGTCCACTGGTACCTGTCCATCGGGCATGGTCCTGCACATCAAAAACTTCGCCCTCCATGGGCTCATTAGTCCTCGGGATCATAGCAATGTCAATCGTATCTCATCATTAAATTTATCAAATACATGCATAAAACCCCTAGCATATCATCTAATAGCTCAAAGACATTACACTGACCTACTATACAAAGCTGAAGAAAAGACAAAGTGTCGTGTTGGGCCAGCATCCATAAGAAGAAGAGAGTTTCCAAAGAATATTATTCAAGCCATGTAAAATGAAGTGATATGGTGTAAGGATGTCCAGTCATAGTGAAGACCAGGGGAAGGTATTGTCCGCAGGTGCCTTTGTAGGAGGCGAGCTGTATCGGTCATGGATGCAGCTTTTTCCAAGCCCCTTATTGCCTTTATTCTTTCCTTATTTATTACCTTTTCTTTCTTTTTACTTCAAGGTCTGACCAGAGGACACTGCCTTGGCATGGTGACCAGAGCTGACAGTGTTACCCACTAGTTTTTCGCATAAATGATAAGGTTGGCTCATGATGAGACCCCCTTTCCCTTGGCCATGCAACCAAAGGTCATTGCCATGACGTGGTAACCAGATAATGGCAATGTCATACCACTAGATACCTATGAACATTATGGGTCGGCTCGTGATGAGACCTCCCATCCTCTTGGTCAGGCCTTGTTTTATTATTTTTCTTTGGGTCCCCTTTGTTTCTTATCGAGAGGCCTTTTATTGCCTTCTCGGGGATCCCTGGGCGAGGCATCTCTAGGTTTTATTTCCTATGGCTTTTATCTTTTACCAGCTGCTTTTACCCCCTGGGCCTTTAGCCCCTTCTTCCCATAGGACAAAGTGTAACCCCTCAAATAGGTCATCCTAATGCCTAGACTAAGGGAATGGGATGGATGTACGAGAGATAAGATGTAAAATGATAGTATGGTGGGAGCAGACGATGGATCTTCAAATGGATGTATGGGAGATAAGATGTAAAATGATAGTATGGTGGGAGCGGACGATGGATCTTCAAATCCCCCCTGGTGGCTAACCAAAACCCATAGATACAAGCTTGCTAGGGCACCCCGTTAATCCCCCCAACAATGGTCAAGTGGGTTAGTGTAAGATCCAAGCAGTTGTCAGAAATGTAAGGAACCTGATGCATATATAAGAAAGTTATAATGATCAAACATGACACATACCATGATACCTAGACCAATTACCTCATGGAGCAAGAGTCTTTTATGATGCAAGTCCAAGCCAATGGTGATGGATGTTGTTGTTGCTGAGAGGAAAAATCTGGCGAAGAAGAAGAAGGATGGGCCCTCCAGGGCCATGCTCAGGTCAATCCTGCTCTCGATACTCCATGTTTAGGACCTGTGGGCCTCGAGACATGATCTCCTAGTTATCCCTAGAAATAGGGGATAACAAGACCTAAACTTCCAAAAGGGAATCCGACATATTTACAAGGAAAACTCTCAACCAGATTCATAGATTTAACACTACACATATGAAAACCATACCTTTTTCTTCTTGTAGCATTCTGCTGCCGCGATTTTCCTGCCGCACTTTTCCTGCTGCGATTTTTCTACTGCACTTTTTCTGCCGCTGTTTTTCTGCTGCTATTTGCCTGCCATGATTTTTCTGCTACAACACTTTTCCTGCCTCGATTTTTTTGCCACACTTTTTCTACCGCGATTTTTATGTTGCACTTTTTCTCTATCAATAATACCTACCCAAATAACCTTTCACAAAATAGATATTCAATGATATTCAATAGGTGCTAATGGGATATCCTTTCTCTCTTATGTATACTTCCATGTAGTTTTCTCAAGGGGTTACCTTCTAACCAACTTAACCCACTTTCCTTCTTTTAGAGATAACCCACTTTTAACCACTTCTCCACTTCTAACTCACTTTGCTACAAATAGTAAATTCTCCACTTCTAGTTGCAACTAAATTATTTTTAATTATTTTCTTGTTGCAACAATTTAACCCATGACTAACTCATAGTTTCACCCACTTGACTAGTCAACTGCTTCTAGGAGCTTCTAGAATTAATTTGACTTCTTTGACCTTCTAGATAACTCATGAGGGTTCTCCAACTTCACCAGGCCAAAAATCTCTAACCGTGAGGAGTTATGTGACGTTCCACATATCATCGAAAATAGAATGACATGTACTATCCATCTAGAATAGTCTTACTTGTAAATATATTAAAATCCATACCATTATACATCAACTAAACTGAAGTCACTTAATCATATTATTGGGGCTAGCGTAATTTTCTACCAGAATTGCTTCAAGGGTTGGCATCAATGACAACCAACCCAATTAATCAACAATCTCCCCCTTTGGCATTGATGGTAACAATCTGATGCAATACTGAAGTCATATGTCTCATGCTCCCCCTGTGACCATCGCTCCCCCTCGAACCATGCCTTTGTGCTTTCTCTCCAAGAATCTAACTCTTTATCCTGCATCTCATAAATCTCCCCCCCTTTGACATCAATGGAAAAGGTAACTTCCCATTTGGGGCTGCTCCCCCTAACTGAACTGTCCTTGGGGATGCTCTCCCTGACTAAACTCTTCCTGAAACTTCTCCCCCAACATGAACTGCCCTCTTTATGGTGTGTCCTCGTGTAAATCTAAGAAATATAAGATAATCATTAAAAATAATTCATTTTGGAGTAGAAATTACTCTGAGTCTCTGGCAAATATACTCAAAGGCTTCCCTTGGAAGTGGTTTTGTAAAGATATATGCCACTTGTTCTTTTGTTCCCACATATTCAACTTTGATGTTCTTCTCTGCAACCTGTTCCCGTAGAAAGTGATACTTGAATGGAATGTGCTTTGTCCTGAAGTGCATCACTGGGTTTTTTGAGATACTAATGGTGCTTGTATTGTCACAGTAGATTGGAATGGGCTCATCATACTCAACCTGTATATCTGTCAAAGTTTGTTTCATCCATAGGACCTATGTACAACATGTTTTTGTTGCAATATACTCTACTTCAACTGTAGATAATGATATTGATGATTGTTTCTTGATTAGCCAAGATACCAAACACTCACCCAAGTAGAAAATTGCTCCACTGGTGCTTCATTGGTCATCAATGCAACCTTCCCAATTTGCATCTGTGTAGGCAGTACATGATATCCTTTCCTTTTGGATATCATAATCCAAAATCTTATGTACCCTTAAGATATCTGAATATCCTCTTTACTGTTATAACATGTGATTCCTTTGGTGTTGCTTGAAATCTTCCCACCTGTCCAATTGTTTGCATTACATCTCATCTATATGTTGTCACATAAAGTAAGTTGCCAATCATTGACTTGTACTACCTCTGATCTGTAGACTTTGAATCATCATCTTTAGTTAACTTGCAACTTGTTTTCATAGGAGTACTGGTTGGTTTGCAATCTTCCATTCTGAACCTCTTTAGCATTTCTCTGATATACTTGGTTTGAGAAATAAAAATGCCTTGGTTTCTTTGACATATATGAAGACCTAGAAAGAAGGATAGTTCTCCAAGTAATGACATTTCAAATTCATTATGCATATCCTTTACAAATTTCTGTCTCAACATGTCATCATCACTTCCAAAAATAATATCATCAACATAAACTTCAATTAATAAAATACTATCTTGAGTACCTTGATGTAGAGATTGTTGTTTGCATTTACTTTCCTAAACCCTTGTTGTTGTAATTATCTTTCTAGTCTGGAATACCATGCTTTGGGGGCCTTTTTGAGACCATACAAGGCATTCTTTAATCTACAAACATAATCTTCATTTTTTGATAAATGAAATCCCTCTTGTTGCTCAATGTAGACTTATTCTTCCAGTTCTCCATTCATAAAAGGTTATTTCACTTCCATCTGATACACTTTAATACTCTTTGAACATGCATAGGCTAGTATCAATCTGATTGCTTCCCTTCTGGCAACTGGGGAAAATGTCTCTTCAAAGTCGATACCTTCAACCTGTGTGTATCATTTACATACCAATCTAGATTTGTTCCTAGTAACCTGTCCATCTTCATTCAATTTATTTCTAAAGACCCATTTTGTGTTGATCACATTCTTGTACCTTCATCTTGGAACCAATTCCTAAGTGTCATTCTTATCTATCTGATCCAATTCTTCATCCATGGCCTTTATCCAGAATTCATCCTTGATGGCTTCTTCAAAATTGTTTAGTTTAATCGAAGATAAGAGTGCTAGGTGTAGTTGTTCTGGTGAACAAATTCTCCTTCTAGTCTCAACTCTTGCATCTTTGTTCTCGATAATCTGATCTGACGGATGATTCTTTTGTATTCGTTTGCTAGGTGTATTTGGAGGTACTTGTTGTTCTTTCTCTTCTACTTCTATTTGATCTTATTCATCTTCCCCTTCTATTGCTTATTCATCTTTTTCTTCTTCTTCGTAAACATGTTCCACTGACTCTTTTTCTTCTTCCTTTATTTTTTGTCCACCTGTCTCATCAACCGTTACATTGATGATTTCCACAACTTTGTTGAGCCTTAGATTGTAACATTTGTATGCTTTTCTTGTACTTGAGTAACCAACGAGTACACCTTTGTCTACATGAGAATCAAACTTTCCCATTATGTCATCTTCTCTTTTGATGTAGCATTTGCTTCCAAAGACTCCGAAGTGCTTCACATTTTCCGGTCTTCCTTTCCATAGCTTGTAAGGGGTTTTGTCATTGTTGTTCTTGAGAATTACTTTGTTTTGAATGTGAACTAGTGTATGCATTGCATGTGTCCAAAAAACGTCTATCAACTTCGAATCCATTAACATTGTTCGAGCCATTTCCTGTATTGCCATGTTCTTTCTTTCGACGACCCCATTCTATTGAGTTGTTATAGCAATGGAGGATTGCCTTTTTATTCCATGCTTGCTGCAAAAATCCATAAATTCCTTTGAAGTTAACTCTCCTCCATTATCGGATCTCAAGCATTTGATTTTTGAATCCATTTCATTTTCAACCATTTCCTTGTATACCTTGAAGTTTTCAAATGCTTCTCACTTATTCCTGAGAAAAAAAAATGCAGTCATTCTTGTATAATCATCAACCAATAACATAAATTATTTCTCACCTTTTAAACCCTTTGTTCTAGTTGGTCCAACAAGATCAGTATGCACAATTTCCAGTGGTCTTGTTGTTGAATATTTTTTTGATTTGAACCTGGTCTTTGTTTTCTTTCTTCGTTGATAATGCTTGGATAATGTGTTGGTTGGCTTCGTGATCTGGGGCATTTCTATAACTGCTTCATTTTTTATGAATTTGACGAGGTTATCGAAGTTTATGTGACCCATTCTTTTGTGCCATAGCCAAATTTCATCTTCCTTCCCTAGACAACACTTTTCATTTCCAATTTCACTTAATACATATATGTTGCTTGAAGTTCTTACAGTTGTTGCAACCAATTTGCATGAGCCTACTCTTCTTATCTCGCATTTCTGTGAATCGAACATAAGCTTGTGACCTTGGTCATACATTTGAATTACACTTAGAAGATTATGTTTAATATCTTCCACTAGTAGAACATTTTCTGCCTTGGTATCCTTGTTTCCAATTCTGACTATGCTCTTTCCGATTATTCTGGCTGAATCATCGTTTCCAAAGGAGACTGATCCATCTATTTCATTTCTCAATGTTAGAAACATGTTTTCATCACATGTCATGTTCTTTGAGCAACCATTGTCAACATACCAACCACATTTCTTATGCTTAGCTTGTAGAGTGAGTGTGCATTCTTCATTTCTATATTGATTCTTCTTTCTTATCCATGTTCTCTTATGAGGTTCATGTCTATGATTGTTGTTATTATGTTGTGATTCTCTAGGAGGGATTGTCATTCTATAATCTTTGGCCATGTGTCCAAATTTCTTGCACTTGTAGCATTCCACTTCAGTGCTCAATGATTCAAACATGTTGTAGCTTCTTCTTTGTGTTTCACTAGGCCTTCTTGGATAATCATTTTGTGTATGACTTTCAAAGTTGTTTATGTACTTGTTAATATCTCTGTAATTTATAGCTTTATGTCCAAAATTATTGCATGCATAACATAAACCAAAAAAGATAGTTTGATACCTAGGAGTTGAAGATCTTCTTAAAGGGTTACTCTTTTGAATCATTCTTCTTCCTGAGGCATGTTTGTTTTTGACTGTCATTGATTCTGAAATATGAATCTTCTAGGTGGAGGAGTGTCCCTGTGATCTTCCTTGTAGAACTCCCTATCCCTTCTGATTGTTTATGCATAGCTTTTTGGATATGTTTCTTGATCTGTCGTTTTGGAGTTTGATCCCTTTTCTGTCTGATTGTATCCAAGTCCAGACTTGTCATGATTAGACCTTTGACTTTTGATAATGTCATCTAAGACTTTTGAGTTGTTTTTCATATGTTTATTTTGAAGATCCTTTCTCAATGTGACAATGTTTGCTTCCAAATTTCCAATGATCATGTCTCTTTCTTCTAACTATTCTTTGAGTGTTTCTTCAATTATTTTATCTTCTTCTATTTGAACCTTCAATTCCATGATCATCTGCTCTAGTTCTTGAGTGTCTTCTTTCTTTTCTAGTTCAGCTTGGGCCTTCTTTTTTTTCTTCTTTTCTCTTTTTATAACTTCTATAACACTCAACAATTATTCTCGTTAGTCAACTTTTGTCTCTTCATATTCTTCTTCGGTGCCTTCTTTATCGGAATCTTATATTTCCATGAATAAAACTTTTTCTGTGTCACTTTCACTGAATTCATCTTCATCTGATGAGGAGATGTCTTCTTTGGTGCAAAAACTTTTCTTGAAGACTTTCTTTTTGGTTCTTTTTCATTTATATGTTTGTCTGTTATTTGAATCATCTTCATCATTTATTTTATTTTTCTTATGAGTACATTTGTTAGCAAAATGACCAATACCATCACAATTAAAACAAATCAATAGAATATTACCTGTATATCTGTCGTCGGTTCCCTTTTTTAGTCTTTTGACGAAGTTGGCTACTTCTTCATCGTCCTTTGAGATGTCATTGTTGTTGCTATCTTCTTTTTCCTTTTGATTTCCCTTTTTCTTTGACTTCTTGGATGCTTTGAATGGTGTTTCTTTTGTACCTGGATTCTCTTGTTTTGTTCTCATCTTGTAAGCTATGAAAATTTCATGTAGTTCATCGATGCTTATTGAGTCTAGACCTGCTCTTTCTTCTAGTGTTGAGATATTATGATCAAATCTCATTGGAAGAGATCTTAGTACCTTTTGAACAATTATAGATTCATCAATTTTTTCTCCCAATCGTATGATTGCATTCACTGTTTCATCAACTCGTAAGAAGTAAGTTGCAATATTCTCATCTTCCTTCATCTTTAGTTGTTCAAATTGACCTCTGTAAGTTTGAAGCTTCGCAGGCTTGACTTTTTCATTTCCTTCATAGGTATTATGAAGTTTGTCCCAAATTTCTTTAGTGTATTTGCAATGCATAACTTTGGTATATACTGAATCACAAAGACCATTCAGAAGTGCATTTGTGGCCTTTGAATTATTTAGACTGAGTTTTTTTTCGTTTTTTATTTCTTAGCGGAACTGTTGGTTCTTTATATCCATCTGCAACTGATTGTCAAACCTCAAATACCTGTGCTTGCACATATATTTTCATCCTTCTGCTCCAGAATGCATAGTTCTGTCCATCAAACTATGGTATTCCATTTTTATACACATTATTGCTCTCCATGATCTACCTTTCAGTGGTTAAACTGATTTATAAAGGAACATGCTCCAATACCAATTGTTGGATTACTAAGAGGGGGTGAATCAATAATAGAGCAATTGTAATCCTTTTTTACCACAATGTATAAATGTTATTTGTCTTTATGATCGATTTATTAATATCATTTAATCATGTACAAAATAAATAAACCATTAACAATGAGTAATCACACACATACACAGTACAACAGTATTTACATGGAAACCCAATGTGGAGAAAAACCACAGAATGTTTTTTTTATATGTATCTTTAAGAATTACATTCATTCAAAGCACCAACTTCCTTTGTTTTCTAGCTGAAACTGGAAGAAGGCTCTGACACCCTATTTTCAGGCTACAACCTGAGGGAAGCTCCAACTCCCCAATTCTCTGGCTACAACCAAAAGGAGGATACAACCCCCTATGTTCTCCAACTACAAACGAAAGGTGGCTACAACCACCTATCATTTCCCCGTCCAACCGCCCTGAAATATAAGTGCCAAATGTAGAAATTGAATATGTCACTGTCACAAATTGTTCTGTCAAATATGTCACTGATAAACCTGTCACTGCATACTCATCAACCAATATGATATGATCACATATACCTCAAACACTATACCACAATTGATCCGGATTTAATGAGCAGAATGAAATGAATACAGATTATTAATAGGTGGTTAACACAAAATGACAGAGATACAATAAAACTGGTTTTCTATTCAATAACGAAATAAGCCGAAACTGTAAAATGCAGCGGAAACAAGCTTGTTGGAATGGTAGCGGCTTATCTCTGAGAAGAGATGTGACGCCAGTGCGCATTTGCAAGAAGAAGGTTACAATGAGGCTCTGAAGGCATTTTTACAATAAGAAAGAATGCCAAAAACCCTAGACATCCAAAAACCTAACCCTAGGAGATAAAGCGCCAAAAGTCATGTGGGCCCCGTTTGGGTAAGTTAGTACATCAACTTCCCGGGGTCGTAACTTTTGCATACGATCTCTGTTTTAGGCGGGTGATATCCCGTTGGAAAGGTATCATCGAGGAGATTCATTTTGGGGGCTCAATCATGCCTTTGTCTATTATTAAGGAGCTCTATCCCGAAAAAACCTTTATTTAGGCCCTCAAAATGGCCCCGGAAGTTAAAACTGCTAAAAATAGTAAATTGCCAAAATTGTCAGAAAATTGTTTTGAGCCAGTTGGAAAACGTGGGTGGCCACCAATATCCATCTGGATCAATCCTCCCTCCTTAGGAATCAATGGTCTCCATTGTGTTGATGTCCCCCATCAGATGAGGAAATTTCTGCTGAATTTGGCCCCGGGTGAGCCACTTGCCTTGGTGGAGGAGTTGTCCTGCTTTAACGACTCAATAAAGATGGATCCTTTGTTGTCAAGTGCCCTTGATCTATTTGTCCACAATATGATCATTGGATGCCTGTTGTAGGCAGTCGAGGTTGAGCTCTGTTGGTGTCAGTTGTTCTGCTACTTCTGAGGTGTCCAATAATGGTGGGAAATAAGGGCAAAGGAGATTCACATTGAACACTAGGTGAAGACCAAGGAAAGGAGGAATGTTGAGCTCAAAAGAATTATCCCCCATAGCCTTGGTGATAGTGTACATCCCATAACGGAGTGGACAAAGCTTCCGATGGGGTCCTGTAAGGTGTTCTTTCTGCAAGTGCAACCAAACTTTGTCACCCACCTGAAACTTATGCGGCACCCGATGTTGATCATGGCGTTGTTTGTACTTGTCATTGGACTTTTGTAGGATATCCTGAACCTGTTGGTGGATGTGTTGGATCTGCTCAATGAACCGGGTGGATTTGTCAGCTTCAGTTGGAGCAGGAGATGAGTCGGTCGAGGTGACCGCAAGGAGAAGTGCAACATCTATGGGTCCCAATGGTTGGAATCCCAACCCCACTTGAAAGGGACTGTGGTCGGTTGAGTTGTGCAGGGCTCAGTTGTAGCTATGTTGGACATAGGGAAGGCTCTCATCCCATGTGTGAGGGTGCTTTGAATTATACATGTGAAGGATATGCACAATCATTCGATTTACAACCTCGGTTTGGCCATCTGTCTGGGGGTGGAAGGTCGTGGATTTGGTGAGCTTGGTGTCCAGTAGTGACCAGAGGCTCGACCAAAATGTGCTGAGAAATCGACTATCCCGATCTGAGACAATGGTTTGTGGGATTCCAAAATGTACCCAGACTCGTTCAAAGAAGAGCTTGGCAGTGGCCTCTGTTGTGATGCTCTTCTTACAGGCAACCAGAATCGCCATCTTAGAAAAGCAATCAACAACCACAAAAACACAGTCATTTCCCCGCCTGGTGGACGAGAGGCCCGACATGTAGTCCATTGAGATGGATTCCCATGGTCTGTCAGGAGTAGGAAGAGGGGTGTATAGGGCTTGTTTCTTAGTGGTCGGTTTGGCAATAGCTCAAACAATGCAAGACCTAATATACTTGCTGACCTCCTGTCGAAGTTTTGG
>JASDQU010103471.1:16946-27686 GCA_032191745.1 Picea mariana | reverse complement strand
GCCCGACACTGCTTGGCCTAGGGGGATTGACCCACTTTCAGAGGGACGTTGGCTCTAGATGGCCCAAGACGTCACCTAGAGGATTATGACATCATCATGAGCATATTGGCAGATGGACATGGCAGTTGGCACGTGTGGCATCTTGGAGGAGCCCAATGAGGGCTAACGTCTTGCTTTAGGAGGCTACATTTGCCCTGATAGGGGCTAAAGTCACCCTAGGAAGTGGTGACGTCTTACCTTTTTGCTTGATTAGGGTTTTAGTCTAGCATTTAATGTAAAACTAGTATTATTTTGATATTATGGCCTTGTCGGCATTTTTATGACCTAAAAAGTAAATTACGTCATTGATGTAGTATATATTGAGGATTTTGATCCTCATTTTATCATCACAACTCATTCACTCCATAAGGAGGACAAAACTTTGCGCCCTCTCTTGGGTATTTGGCTAGATTAAAGTGATGCGCACTTGTTGAAGGAACTGATTTTTGGCATTTATGGTGTTTCTCTTGAAGGAAGGTGTTACAACTAGGGTTTGCATGGTTATTTCTTGATGAATTATAAGTATTTTTCTGCAAAACTTCTTGAATGAATGGTTGTAGTTTAATTTCTTTCATGTGTATATGAATTTTTTTGAATCAAAACCCTAGGTGACAAGCACAGAAGTAGTTCCTTATCTCATGTCCCCTGATAGAGAAATTTTCATGCATTGAAGAAGGAAGAAATAGCATAGCCATAGCTACACTCCTATTTCTTCTTCCTCTTTGCTAGCCACATCAATTGAAAGCCAAGAAAAGTGAGACATCCCTGGCCTGGGTCTACTACACTAGGGCCATACTCTTTATAGGGTTTGTTGAAAGGCCTTGATGTAGCAACACCTCACCTCATCAAACCCTCTTGTTTTGGTTATATTTTTATTCTTGAGCTGGCCGTTTTTCTGGGAAGGAGGAGAGAGCACGAGGCCTTGCTTTAGCAACACCGAAGTGAGCCTCTCTCCCCTAAGGTTTTGATTTTGAGGCCTTGCCTTTGAAACACCTCAAAACTCTTCCCTCTAGTCCTTGAAATCTTGCCTCCTTCAACTCTTACATCCTTCACTTATGACTCCATTAAACCCTAAGGCATTGATTTGAATGTCCTCTAACATTGAATTGAAGCTGATCAAACAACTGTCAAAATACTTTAAATTTTAAACCCTAACCTACTAACCCTAAGCTGCTGATGTCATCATTGGTTATTTCATCTTTAATACAAGAACATTTTGTTTTATAAGCAATTGAATGGTGATTTAGGCATTGAATGAAATAAAGTGTTGATTGGTTGTATTAAATGCTACATCGTTCCAGTATTTATTGGTAAAGTGACATTATTTTCATTGCTATATTGAAAAACATTGACTTCGTCAATATTTATTTCCATATTGCTTATATGTATTTATCAGATAGTCTTGTGAAGTACTAACCCATTGAAATATAGCTTGCATATATCAGTTTGTTGTTGTTTTGTTCCAGGCAGGTGTTCTTCATTGGGGATTTACTTCATTATTGGATGTTTAGCCGGGACTATCTGTTTGGGTGGTGATTTGTGAAGGGGGAAAATGTTATCTTTGTCTCATTATCCTTTTTGCCTCTTCAAAACCCCAGGTCACTGGGGACATCTCCCTTGGGCCTCACCTCCCTAAAGAGAAATAACCATCCCATTGTGGTGACATTGGTTGGGATTGGTTCCTGTTATGCCAGTTTGGCCTTCAAACCTCAAGATTTTATTGTTTCTACAAAATGTGCAATACCATGGCCTAATTCAACACATAAGACTCCTAGCTTATAATAATTGGCTCACCAACCTATAAAACACAACATATACACAAAGGCTCCCTGACCTCAAAATCACGCGCACTTAAGCTTGCTACGCACGGTATCCTGGAATGTGCACACTTCATCATTTTAGTGCACAATACATGTGCACACTATACCATGAAAGGTGCATGCAAAATGATATCAAACAACTCACCAACTTAAGTACATTTTCATTTACATTTACAATTGAGGTTCTTTCTAGGGGTATTACATTCCCCTCCCCTTATTGATGCACTTTCCTTAGTGCAATATATACACATATACAACCAAAATTTCAAAAATCCTAAAAAAGATGCAGGCATTATACCTGCATAGCATCTTCATGCTCCCAAGTTGCGTCCTCAGGACTGTACCAGGTCCATTCGACCTTTACAAGCTCTATGGCTCGATTCTGGAGCTGTTTGATTTTTTGGTCCAGATTACATACCAGATGTACTTGGAAAGCGCCTTCTTGAGAAACCCTCAACATTCTTAGTTAAATGTGTCAAAACCTAACTGTTGTGTATGTATTGCATATGTTTTGATCTAAATTTAAATTTAAATGTATGTATGGGTTAATCAATAAACCTAGTCATTAAATACAAAAATTTCTAACCCTACATCTAAGTGTTGTGTATGTATTGCATATGTTTTGATCTAAAATTATATTTAGATGTATGTATTGGTCAATCAATAAATCTAGTCATTGAATACCAAATTTTCTAACCCTACATCTAAGTGTTGTGTATGTATTGCATATGTTTTGATCTAAATTTAAATGTAAGCATTGGTCCATCAATAAACCTAGTCATTGAGTACCAAATTTTTGTAC
Source organism: Picea mariana (assembly GCA_032191745.1). Lineage (NCBI taxonomy): Eukaryota > Viridiplantae > Streptophyta > Pinopsida > Pinales > Pinaceae > Picea > Picea mariana. The sequence goes on along the minus strand of JASDQU010103471.1, from coordinate 25,025 downwards.
ATTATCGTCTAAATATTTTAAGGATTGGTTCTTTATCCATGGTTCTAATGACAAAGGATATCAATGTTTTTTCCCTTGAATGTCTTTAACAATTTCAAGAAAGATTTTATGGTTGAATTCATATGATAGTAAATAAAAAAAACTTCAAAATTATATAATATTTAGCTTTCCTCTTAATAAACTGAGATAAAAGCATGCTATGAATTAGCCTAGTTGTATTTAAAACACTTAAAATCATGTAGGAAAAATATGTTATGAATTATCCTTTCTTTGCCACTCAAAATAATGGGAAGGGAAACCAATATTTTTGTCCTAGTTGAATTTAAAACATTTAAGATCATGTAGGCCAAATATGCTATGAATTAGCCTTTCTTTGCCACTCAAAATAATGGGAAGGGAAACCAATATTTTTGGCCTGTAAGAAAAACATTCAATTGATGGAATCACAAATTTCATATGTTAGCATTGCACAATCTAGTTACATTAGAGTTATTTAAGATGAATCCATTTCTACATTAAAAACAACAATCTCATCAATCCAAAATTGTAATTTTGGCAAGGATTGCATGGCCAAATTATATTGATTGTGTTGACGCATAATTATAAGACCCTAGGTTTAAGTTATCTTAACCAACAAAACCCTTCAAACACTGACCCTTTCAGCATCATCTGCATGCAAGTGAAGTCTCACTCGAGACATCTATTGGGGTTGCAAGAACCAGGTTTCTGCAGTAGTGAGGGAATGAGAGGTGACCATCTTAATAATGGTTACTTATCTATTATGTGTGCATCATCCTGTATTTATTCTTCCTTGATTACTTAGTGAATTTAGTTATATAGTACCATTCTACTGCAGCTTGCAACATAAACCATCTACTATAACATTCATACTATTGCACAACGATAATATAGTAGACACATATAGTCTATCATGCATAAAGAGAATATTCATGATCAATCACATAAAAGACAAGAAGAAACAATAATTAACATGGTTCACCTAAATTTGGGCTACGTCTACAACGACTAACTTCTTTATTATTCTTTCTGTAATTGTGTCAGGCTTGCACATTGTGCTTACAATAAAGATATCATGCTATCTCTTTCTCCATATTGCCTAGCCTCTCTGCAATGCAAGCCTCTCTTTGCAACTCTCTTTCTCCACTCAGACATACACTTTCTCCCTCATACTCAATCTATTGTCTCACCCTCTTTTCTTGATATCAACTAGATTAAAACAGAACATAACATACCCGACCAACCCCTATCTTCCCAACCCATTACATATTTATGTATGGACTATAGGGCTCAAAAACCTACTTTGATTATTCCCAAAACCCTATCACAACTCCTTCTGACTCATGACGACTCATGTTGACTCATTGTTCGGGCTTTCTTTTACATCTGCATGTTGCTTTTTCTCTCTCGACTATTTTTCTTCCTTCTTTTGTGCATCTTTATACTTTTCATATGTTGAACTTCTATCATTCATTTCCACCCATTTTATCTTCTTGTTTTATTCTCTGCTTTATTCTCCTACTTCGTTCTCTTGTTTATTCTCCTGCTTCGTTCTCCTGCTTTAATCTCTTCTAAGTATGTTCTTACCGCACAGTGTACTCCTAAACGTGCCTCTACTATGAAATCACGAAATTGAGTGTGTCTTTACTATGCACTCTACTCATGCCTTGTCATCTTTATTCTTTTGTTGCGCATAACTTCCATACTTAGGATTTTCATGAAAACTGTGTCCAATTTTTTTTTCAAACAGGCCCCCAATGCTCACCTGTGGCTCATCCCAAGCCACTCAAGAATTTTGTAGGCTCCTCCATGCTTCTATGAACTTTTGGGAGGTGCCATTTGTTGTCACAACTTCCTTTATTATTTCTTCCTTCATTCCCAAAATTTCTTCTACACCCTGTGCAGTCAGAGTCACGAGCTTCTCTTCTATGTCGTGTGCTTCTTACTTCACTTTTCCTTGTGCAGTTGCTAGTTCTTTTATCACCCTTAGTGATTCATCTTGCAATGATCCTAATCGTTGTTGAAGGACATTATGTTGGTATCATATCCTTTTGATTTTGTCGTATGACTGCCTTTATGCCAAAATGGTCGTCATTCGTTCAATAGGTGGGAGAGTATTTTATGTTCTTCGAAGCCCTCTGTGCCTTTTCCCACGCATCCCTCAATATAGATTCCATGGCCTTCATTTTTTGATCCTCTACCAGATTGGTCTAGATATGCATACTTTCCTCATAGAGATTTGCACATTCCCCCTCCATTTTCTTGATATTTTCTACTGTTGTCATCATTTTTCTCTCTCTTCCTGTCCTTTCTTTTGGCAGTGTTCCTGGCACTGTGTGCAATTGCAAGTCTTCAATCCTTCTATAGAAGCCTTTGATGACTTCATTGATTCTAGAGACTTGTTCTTCCATGGTGGCCTCCACTACTAATGGTACTTCTGGAATTTCCTTATACAACTTCTGGACGACTGCTTGTGTCTTTTACGCCAATTGCTTGTCTTTGTACTTCTCTTTTAAGGATTTGTTGACCTTTCCTTAGCCTCATTCTCCACCTTCATCGTCCCTTCCACTTTTTCTTCAAATTTGTTATTTTCTTGCAGAATAGTTTCATATTGTTGTTGCATTTGAGCCCTCTCATCCATAACTTTGGTCAATTCTTTGTTTACTAAATATGCGAAGAGCCTAATCTCATGCATAATACCTACCTACTAACTCTATAGTATGTGTATAGGCATATGTGACACTAGTATGTTCAGGTGACTTAGTTTTTCTATATTTTCTTATAGTTCTAGTGTTGGTAACTTGACTGTGTCTATCTCGATTTCTAATTCTCTATGCCCTACTTCTAACTCAGACATGAATGAATTGGTAGTATGTGCTTCCTCAATCAGACTTGTGGAAGGTCTTTCACCCGAGCCCTTTTCCAATGCTTCTTCACGATCTCCAGTAGCTATTCTATTGTTATCAATTGGTAATGTACCTTCACGTGTTTTTCTGCTTGTTTCCTTATTGTTTCTTCACTGGCCTCATCTGCGACATCTCGTACTTGGTAGCCAATTTTGTCCATGTCATCATTTGTCATATTATAGACAAGCGGTACTAATTTATGCGCTTTCATATTTTTTCATGCAAATATTGCTAGACCCTTCCCCTTGTATTTTATTTTCTCCCCTACTCTTGGAATTTTTTTCTGCATGCCTTCAACTGCTGGTCTTGTCCTCTTCATATTCTCTGCACCATCTTTTTTCCCATTTCCCTGTCCTTCATCTAGTTCTTCTTCATCCCTGTCATTTTTTTCTTTTTCTTCCAGGTGGTCCCTTTGTTCTGCTAGGATTTTTCACTTGTATTCTCAATCATTAATGATCAAGCATACATAATTTTCTGTCAATTTGTATCTGGTTGGTAGCCACTGGTGTGCAGGGTCCATTTTCCTTGAATGTACATATGGTGCATCCCTACTTTGAACAAACAATATCTCGATATGTTTCTATCATCTGGACTATGATGTGCAGTGTATGTTCTATGATGTACCTGATTGTGTCAAAGTAGACATAAAATGTAACATTGTTTTCTAACTGCCTCCTTTTGTTTGTTGTATTCCATAAGTTGGCATACTGCACAACTGCATTACCTCTACTGGTTGCTCTCATCTATTGGTAATCACCAGGCTCCTACCATCCAACTAGTATTGAAATTAAAATAAGAAGTCATGCATAATGAAACTCCGTGCCTTTATCTTGGGCCTCTACACAGTTTGTTAAAAACCGATTCACCAAAAATGTGGTCCAATTCATTTGGACCCCCTCTGCACATTTTTCCATGACTATGATTACTGCGACTGGCACTTTGTCCTTGTGACATTTCCTGATAAATGTGCAGGCCAACACCTGTGTCACAAAGCATACAACTTCGTATTTTATGTTCGTGACATCCAACCTCCTTTTCCATGTTAAGGTGTTAAAATTATTCTTCATAGATTCCACTAGTGTTTTCTCCCCTGCTTTGATGTTGAACAAGGTAGTCAGATCCTATCCTACTTTTGGAAAACCTATGATCTGCGCAATTAGTTGGGTATAAATCAAAACCGGTGGGTCAAGTCAAAATGTTCCTCCGTGGATGCAACTGAGTAGTATCTTCACATAAGCGTTTATTCCCAGGCTATGTCCAAAATGGGGAATCTCTAGTAGGTTCAATATCCCTCACCTCTCAAGTCATGTTTTCCACATCTGCAGTTCAAATAGTATTGCTAATGTGCTTGGTACACTTTTGGCACACAAATAATTTTCCCTTGATAGCTCAGAAAACTTGTGTTCATCTGTGATATCATGATCGACAAACTTCAGGGCAACAATCTTGCCTAGCATGTCTCCTTCAACAATAACACCAATTGGTATTTTTGGTGTGACTAGTGGGTATTTACTGTCTATGGGTACTTTAACTTGTGGTGCGGTGTCTTTTCATGGTGATATATAGTCCATGCGAAAACTTGATTGTGAATCCTAAGCTCTAGGTATTTCCTCGAACATTGATGCAACTGGTGACTTTTTGGTTTCCTGCGTGTTGTTGTCGCTAGTTCTCCAACTTTTGGTGGGGCCATTGTTCTGTGTGACAAGTTTATTTTCTTTCTTTGTGTTGGGTATGGTCCGGCTCTAGTTCGGCTCTGTATGCTCTATATGATCACAACTCTAAATAATTGCAAATAACCTTCCCTGTCGAGCCCTTTTGCTCTTTTATCACCCTTCGACAACTGTATAATTTCTTTTCCACCCAATGGAAGTGTTGAATCCAGTTAGACGTTTCCATTAATACTTTCCTTACTGCAACATTAATACTAATCCTCCGCTAGATTTTTCCTTGGATATGTTAGTCTATCCCGATCCTCAACGACGAATTATATTTTATGACTATGCATCTCTAGTAGATTTCATCATTTATGGATTTCTGGTGTGACTAGTGGGTATTTCATGTTTACGAGTACTTTAACTTGTGGTGTGGTTTCTTTTCATGGTGATATATAGTCCATGCAAAAACTTGAATGTGAATCCTAAGCTCCAGGTATTTCCTTGAACACTGATGCAACTTGTGACTTTTTGGTTTCCTGCGTGTTGTTGCCACTAGTTCTCCAACTTTTGGTGGGGCCATTGTTCTATGTGACAAGTTTATTTTCTTGCTTTGTGTTGGGTATGGTTCGGCTCTGGTTCGGCTCTGTATGCTCTATATGATCACAACTCTAAATAATTGCAAATAACCTTCCCTGTCGAGCCCTTTTTCTCTTTTATCACCCTTCGACAACTGTATAATTTCTTTTCCACCCAACGGAAGTGTCGAATCCAGTTAGACTTTTACATTAATACTTTTCTTATTGCAACATTAATACTAATCCTCCGCTAGATTTTTCCTTGGATATGTCAGTCTATCCTGATCCTCGACGACGAATTATATTTTATGACTATGCATCTCTAGTAGATTTCATAATTTATGGATTTCTAACTGTCATTTCCATGCTTTAGTTCCCTTAACGATTATGTCTCACACTTGACTTTGGCGCACACTTAACTGAATTTAAGTTGTTTATGTTATCCGTGTGATACACTCTTTTTCTGTGCGATACTTCTTCATGTTTACATTTGTATTTCTTCTTATTTTCGACTTTTTATTTGTTTTCTTCCTTTTTCTACTTTTTGTTTGTTTTTTTATGTTTTAACTCCCTACTATAGTACAATCATTGTGATATGTGTGTTCTCACATAGTTCAGATTAATGCACAAATGATCAACCATATCTATAGAGTTTCAGTTGACTCTTATTCACCATTCCTCCCATGGTTTCTCCACTCAATGTTTCCAAGTGCACAACACCAGCCTCTGTCACATGTTGAATCCGATAAGGTCCTAACCAATGCATGTGAAACTTTCTTAGATGCTGCGTAAATTTACTATCATAGAGTAATACTAAGTCTCCCACTTGGAACTTTTCTTGCTTAATATGTTGATCATGCCATTTCTTTTCCCTCACCTTAGGAACTTGCTGGTGGAAGCCCGCGACAAACTAATCTTCCTCAACCTGTACTAACTATGACAATCTCTCCTCTATTGCGCTAGAATCGGAAATACCAGTAATCGTTGCAACATGCAGGCTAAGTAGAGTAAATTCCATTGACATCACTTCTTCTTGGCCATAGACCAACCTAAAAGGTGTTTTCCCTATCAAATTTTTTCTTGTAGTCCCATAGGACCATAAAAATACAGGAACCCTTAAGTCCCAATCATCTCTCCCTTCATTGCAGATCTTTGTCAAAGCATTCTCCATAATTTTATTAAAAGCTTCTATTGTCCCATTGGCCTAAGGATGATATGGGGTACTCTTCTGATGATGAATTTGAAATTCCTCAGTCAAGGCTGTAATTGTTTTATTCAAGAAGTTTTTTCCTTGATCACTAAGGAGAATGCATGGACACCCAAATCGTGTGACTACATTCTCAAATAGAAACCACACAGTCATCTCTTCGGTGCAGTCTATGACTAGTGTTTCTTCTTCCCATTTGGTCAAATACTCTGTCCCAGTGATTATGTACCTCACTCCCGATATTTTTGTTGATGGGTTGATTGGCCCCACAAAGTCTACTGCCCATTTATCAAAGGCATGCAACGTAACATGTGGGTACAGAGGCATTTCATCTCTCCCGGATGGCTTTACCACCCTTTGTGTAACATCCCCAACATCACACTGGGCTATGCCACATAAAAATTTTGAACTGCATACAAAATTAAAACATATACACACAAAAAATCTTACAGAACTTTATATATATAACATAAAATAGACAAATACATTATGCAAATGCACATATTCATACACAATAATAATAAAAATACACATGCAACACACACAAGAATAACCCATAAAAATAAACATATACATAATAATGCAACATGTAATTTAACACAACATAGACACTTATCTTGGTAAAAATATCACCAACTGCATGTAGACCTTCCATGAACCTCCCAGCCTTAGACCACGCTACTCATCACTCTCAGTGGGTCACCCCTGAGCTGGGACTAAAATGAACCTAGGTAAAGGGATTCCTAACCAGACTGATGTATTTCAGACAATAGGAAAGACTCTGTCATAGGTGCCAACTCAAACTAACATCCTATAGTCCCTCATTCCTCACATGCCTATCCCACCCCAGGAAGTGTGCCACTTCTCTGCTCAACAGTCCTTCGACTGCCCCAATTCCTTTCCGGGGCTTCAACAACAGGTCAGACAGGAAGTCTCAGATACCTGTAGTAGTAGTTTGGCACCTTCGGGAATCATTTCCCAGCTCTCTCATCTAAAGAGAAATTTATCACGGGTCTAACAACCCGCCTCTTCAATATCCCATGGGCCTAACAACCTGCTTCTTTAATCCATATCCTAAGATAACCAGGTACGGGTACATGTACGATTACAGTGACAGGAAGGTATGAATATAGTGACAGGTACAAGAACATCAAGGTCAAAGGACAACTGATTGAGTGAGTAAATGATGATGGAATGAATGAAAAATTACTGACAAATGCACTAAGTCCAAGATATATATATGCATGTTCCCAACTTGACACTTGTCATATTGATAACCACTTTTTCCTACTTGTCCCCAACCTTAGAACTTAGGATAAAATAATTATCCATAATTTATACTTTAAGGAATATTAATATAATATTCCTTTTTGGCTTAAGCTCCCTAGCTTATCCCTTTTCTTTAACTTTTATCCCCCCTCCTTTCCCTAACTAGTGGGTTTTAGTCCCCCATACTCTTTTATCATGGTTGGTATACAAGCAACAATGTATTAGATTAATGATAAGACATATACAAAAATAGGTTCACTGGCCTTTAACATCTAGGCTCTCTGGCCTAATTCAACACATAAGCCTCCTAGCTTATAATCACTGGCTCACCAGCCTATAAAACACAACATATACACAAAGACTCCCTGGCCTCAAAATCGCTCACACTTAAGTTTGCTGCATGCGGTATCCTGGAATGTGGACACTTCATCATTTTATTGCGCAGTACA
>JASDQU010103471.1:0-10979 GCA_032191745.1 Picea mariana | reverse complement strand
TGATTACTTTGACCTTTTGGGGCTTCTAGATGACATATGAGGGTCCTCCAACTTTGTAAGGCCATAACTCTCAAACCATGAGGAGTTATGTGACATTCTACATACCACTAAAAATGTCATGAAATGTACTATCCAAATAGAATAGTATTATCTGAAAATATATCATAACTCATACTGTTACCCATCAAACAAACTTGGGTCCATTACCCAAGCCTGGGGTCTCCAACTTCTCATGGTCATAACTCTCTAACCGTGAGGAATTATGTGACATTCCACATACCACCAGAAATGAAATGACAAGAACTATCCATCTAGGATATTTTTCCTGAAAAATTCACTTTCCTTCATCTCATTATTCCACAATTAAGCATGGGTTCTCTTACTCCACAAAGCGTCTTCCCGTGAGGGCTTTCACCATAAGGGGACCACTTTGGAGTTCGTCCATATTTACTTCTTATCAACAATGACAAAACAATAATGAGTCATATTTACATCAAACACTATTGGGTCCATTACTCAAACCTTTGTTCTACGGGTCTTTCTTCAAGGGTTGACATCAATGACAACCAACCTTAACCAACCTATTGTCTGAAATACATCAGCCTGGTTAGGAATCCTTTTACCTAGGTTCATTTTAGTCCCAACTCAGGGGTGACCCACTGCTGAGAGTGATGAGCAGTGTGGTCTAAGGATGGGAGGTTCATGGAAGGTCTACATGCAGTTGGTGATATTTTTACCAAGATAAGTGTCTATTTTGTGTTAAATTACATGTTGCATTATTATGTATGTGTTTATTTTTATGGGTTATTCTTGTGTGTGTTGCATGTGTATTTTTATTATTATTTTGTATGAATCTGTGCATTTTCATAATGTATTTGTCTGTTTTATGTTTTATATATAAAGTTCTGTTAGATTTTTTGTGTGTATATGTTTTAATTTTGTGTGCAATTCAAAATTTTTATGTGGCATAACCCAGTGCGATGTTGGGGATGTTACAAAAAGGGTGGTAAATCCATCCGAGAGAGATGAAATGCCTCTATACCCACATGTTACGTTGCATGCCTTTGATAAATGGGCAGTAGACTTTGTGGGTCCAATCAACCCATCAACAAAAATATCGGGAATGAGGTACATAATCATTGGGACGGAGTATTTGACCAGATGGGAAGAAGAAACACTAGTCATAGACTGCACCGCAGAGATGACTGTGTGGTTTCTATTTGGGAATGTAGTCACGCGATTTGGGTGTCCGTGCATTCTCCTTAGTGATCAAGGAAAAAACTTCTTGAATAAAACAATTGCAGCCTTGACTGAGATATTTCAAATTCATCATCAGAAGAGTACCCCATATCATCCTTAGGCCAATGGGACAATAGAAGCTTTTAATAAAATTATGGAGAATGCTTTGACAAAGATCTGCAATGAAGGGAGAGATGATTGGGACTTAAGGGTTCCTATATTTTTATGGTCCTATGGGACTACAAGAAAAAATTTGATAGGGAAAACACCTTTTAGGTTGGTCTATGGCCAAGAAGAAGTGATGTCGATGGAATTTACTCTACTTAGCCTGCGCGTTGCAACGATTACTGATATTTCCAATTCTAGCGCAATAGAGGAGAGATTGTCATAGTTAGTACAGGTTGAGGAAGATTGGTTTGTCACGGGCTTCTGCCAGCAATTTCCTAAGGCGAGGGAAAAGAAATGGCATGATCAACATATTAAGCAAAAAAAGTTCCAAGTGGGAGACTTAGTATTACTCTACGACAGTAAATTTATGCAGCATCTGATAAAGTTTCGCATCCATTGGTTAGGACCTTAACGGATTCAACATGTGACAGAGGCTGGTGTTGTGCACTTGGAAACATTGAGTGGAGAAACCATGGGAGGAATGGTGAATGAGAGTCAACTGAAACTCTATAGAGATGGTTGATCATTTGTGCATTAATCTGAACTATGCGAGAACACACGTATCACAATCACTGTACTATAGTAGGTAGTTAAAACATAGAAAAACAAACAAAAAGTAGAAAAAGGAAGAAAACAAATAAAAATTCAAAAAATAAGAAGAAATACAAATGTAAACATGAAGAAGTATTGCACAGAAAAAGAGCGTATCACACGGATAACAGAAACAACTTAAATTCAGTTAAGTGCGCGCCAAAGTCAAGTGTGAGACATAATCGTTAAGGGAATTAAAGCATGGAAATGATAGTTAGAAATCCATAAATGACAAAATCTACTAGAGATGCATAGTCATAAAATATAATTCGTCGTCGAGGATCAGGATAGACTGACATATCCAAGGAAAAATCTAGCAGAGGATTAGTATTAATGTTGCAGTAAGGAAAGTATTAATGGAAAAGTCTAACTGGATTCGACACTTCAATTGGGTGGAAAAGAAAGTATACAGTTGTCGAAGGGTGATAAAAGAGTAAAAGGGCTCGACAGGGAAGGTTATTTGGAATTATTTAGAGTTGTGATCATATAGAGCATACAAAACCAAACCAAAGCCGGACCATACCCAACACAAAGCAAGCAAAGAAGCTTGTCGCACAGAACAATGGCCCCACCAAAAGTTGGAGAACTAGTGGAAAAAACACGCAGGAAACCAAAAAGCCACCAATTGCATCAGTGTTCGAGGAAATACCTGGAGCTTAGGATTCACAATCAAGTTTTCGCATGGACTATATATCACCATGAAAAGACACCGCACCACAAGTTAAAGTACCCGTAGACAGGAAATACCTACTAGTCACACCAGAAATACCAATTGGTGTTATTGTTGAATGGGACATGCTAGGCAAGATTGTTGCCCTGAAGTTTGTCGATCATGATATCACAGATGAACACAAGTTTTCTGAGCTAGCAAGGGAAAATTATTTGTGCTCCAAAAGTGTACCAAGCACATGAGCAATACTAGTTGAACTACAGATGTGGGAAATGTGACTTGAGAGGTGAGGGATATTGAACCTACTAGAGATTCCCCATTTTGGACATAGCCTGGGAATAAATGCTTATGTGAAGATACTACTCAGTTGCGTCCACGGAGGAACATTGTGACTTGACCCACCGGTTTTGATTTATACCCAACTAATTGCGCAGATCATAGGTTTTCCAAAAGTAGGATAGGATCTGACTACCTTGTTCAACATCAAAGCAGGGGAGAAAACACTAGTGGAATCTATGAAGAATAATTTTAACACCTTAAGATGGAAAAGAAGGTTGGATGTCGCGAACATAAGAAACGAAGTTGTATGCTTTGTGACACAGGTGTTGGCCTGCAAATTTATCAGGAAATGTCACAAGGACGAAGTGCCAGTCGCAGTAATTGCAGTCATGGAAAAATGCGCAGAGGGGGTCCAAATGAATTGGACCACATTTTTGGTGAATCGGTTTTTAACAAACTGTGTAGAGTCCCAAGAGAAAGGCACGGAGTTTCATTATGCATGACTTCTTATTTTAATTTCAATACTAGTTGGATGGTAGGAGCCTGGTGATTACCAATAGATGAGAGCAACCAGTAGAGGTAATGCAGTTGTGCAGTATGCCAACTTATGGAATACAACAAACAAAAGGAGGTAGTTAAAAAATAATGTTACATTTTAGGTCTACTTTGACACAATCAGGTACATCATAGAACATACACTGCACATCACAGTCCAGACGATAGAAACATATCGGGATATTGTTTGTTTCAAAGTAGGGATGCACCATATGTACATTCAAGGAAAATGGACCCTGCACACCAGTGGCTGCCAACCAGATACAAATTGATAGAAAATGATGTATGCTTGATCATTAATGATTGAGAAGACAAGTGAAAAATCCCAGCAGAACAAAGGGACCACCTGGAAGAAAAAGAAAAACATGACAGGGATGAAGAAGAACTAGATGAAGGACAAGGAAATGGGAAAAAAGATGGTGCAGGGAATATGACGAGGACAAGACCAGCAATCAAAGGCATGCAGAAAACAAGTCCAAGAGTAGGGGAGAAAATAAAATACAAGGGGAAGGGTCTAACAGTATCTACGTGAAAAAATATGAAAGCGCATAAATTAGTACCGCTTGTCTATATATGACAAATGATGACATGGACGGAATTGGATACCAAGTATGAGATGTCACAGACGAGGCCAGTGAAGAAGCAATAAGGAAACAAGCAGAAAAACACCAGAAGGTACATTACCAATTGATAACAATAGAATAACTACTGGAGATTGTGAAGAAGCATCAGAAAAGGGCTCGGGTAAAAGACCTTCCACAAGTCTGATTGAGGAAGCACAAACTACCAATGCATTCATGTCTGAGTTAGAAGTAGGGCATAGAGCATTAGAAATCGAGATAGACACAGTCAGGTTACCAACGCCAGAACTATAAGAAAAAGATAGAAACACTAAGTCAACTGAACATACTAGTGTCACATATGCCTATACACATACTATAGAGTTGGTAGGTAGGTATTATGCATGAGATCAGGCTCCGCGCATATTTAGCAAACAAAGAATTGACCAAATTTATGGATGAGAGGGCTCAAATGCAACAACAATATGAAACTATTCTGCAAGAAAATAACAAATTTGAAGAAAAAGTGGAAGGGACGATGAAGCCAAAGAATGAGGCTAAGGAAAGGTCGACAAAGCCTTAAAAGAGAAGGAAAAAGACAAGCAATTGGCGTAAAAGACACAAGCAGTCGTCCAAAAGTTGTATAAGGAAATTCCATAAGTACCATTAGTAGTGGAGGCCACCATGGAAGAACAAGTTTCCGGAATCAATGAAGTCATCAAAGGCTTCTGCAGAAGGATTGAAGACTTGCAATCGCACACAGTGCCAAGAACACTGCCAAAAGAAAGGGCAGGAAGAGAGAGAAAAATGATGACAACAGTAGAAAATATCAAGAAGATGGAGGGGGAATGTGCAAATCTCTATGAGGAAAGTGCGCAGATCTGGACCAACCTGGTAGAGGATCCAAAAATGAAGGCCATGGAAGCTAGATTGAGGGATGCATGGGAAAAGGCGCAGAGTGCTTCCAAGAACATAAAATACTCTCCCACCTGTTGAATGAATGACAACCATTTTGGCACAAAGGTAGTCATACGACAAAATAAAAAGGATACGATACCAACATAATGTCCTTCAACAACGATTAGGATCATTGCAAGATGAATCACTAAGGGTGATAAGAGAACTAGCAACTGCACAAGGAAAAGTGAAGCAAGAAGCACATGACATAGAAGAGAAGCTCATGACTATGACTGCACAGGGTGTAGAAGAAATTTTGGGAACGAAGGAAGAAATAATAAAGGAAGTTGTGACAACAAATGGCACCTCCCAAAAGTTCATAGAAGAATGGAGGATCCTGCAACATTCCTGAGTGGCTCGGGATGAGCCACAGGTGAGTGTTGGGGGCCTGTTTGAAAAAAAATTGGATACAATTTTCATGAAAATCCTAAGTATGGAGGTTATGCGCAACAAAATAATAAAGACGACAAGGCATGAGTAGAGTGCGCAGTAAAGACACACTCAATTTCTTGATTTCATAGTAGAGGCACGTTCAGGAGTACAGTGCATGGTAAGAACATACTTAGAAAAGATTAAAGAAAGAGAATGAAGCATGAGAATAAAACAGGAGAACGAAGTAGGAGAATAAAGAAGAGAATAAAACAAGAAGATAAAATGGGTGGAAATGAATGATAGAAGTTTGACATACGAAAAGTATAAAGATGCACAAAAGAAGGAAGAACAATAGTCGAGAGAGAAAAAGCAACATGCAGATGTAAAAGAAAGCTGAACAATGAGTCAACATGAGTCTTCATGAGTCAAAAGGAGTTGTGATAGGGTTTTGGGGATAAGCAAAGTAGGGTTTTGAGCCCTATAGTCCATACATAAATATGTAATGGGTTGGGAAGATAGGGGTTGGTCGGGTATTTTATGTTCTTTTTTACTCTAGTTGATATCGAGCAAAGAGGGTGAGACAATAGATTGAGTATGAGGGAGAAAGTGTATGTCTGAGTGGAGAAAGAGAGTTGAAAAGAGAGGCTTGCATTGCAGAGCGGCTAGGCAATATGGAGAAAGAGATAGCATGATATCTCTATTGTAAGCGCAATGTGCAAGCCTGAGACAATTACAGAAAGAATAATAAAGAAGTTAGTCATTGTAGACGTAGCCCAAATTTAGGTGAACCACGTTAATTATTGTGTCTGCTTGTCTTTTATGTGATTGATCATGAATATTCTCTTTATGCATGTTAGACTATATGTGTCTACTATATTATCGTTGCGCAATAGTATGAATGTTATAGTAGATGGTTTATGTTGCAATCTGCAATAGAATGGTAATATATAACTAAATTCACTAAGTAATCAAGGAAGAATAAATACAGGATGATGCACACAAAATAGATAAGTAAGAATTATTAAGATGATCACCTCTCATTCCCTCACTACTGCAGAAACCTGGTTCCTGCAGCCCCAATAGATGTCTCGAGTGAGACTTCACTTGCATGCAGATGATGCCGAAAGGGTCAGTGTTTGAAGGGTTTTTATGGTTAAGATAACTTGAACCTAGGGTCTTATAATTATGCATCAACACAATCAATATAATTTGGCCATGCAATACTTGCCAAAATTACAATTTTGGATTGATGAGATTGTTGTTTTTAATGTAGAAATGGATTCATCTTAAATAACTCTAATGTAACTAGATTGTGCAATGCTAACATATGAAATTTGTGATTCCATCAATTGAATATTATTCTTGCAGGCCAAAAATATTGGTTTCCCTTCCCATTATTTTGAGTGGCAAAGAAAGGATAATTCATAGCATATTTGGCCTACATGATTTTAAATGTTTTAAATTCAACTAGGACAAAAATATTGGTTTCCCTTCCCATTATTTTGAGTGGCAAAGAAAAGATAATTCATAACATATTTGTCCTACATGATTTTAAATGTTTTAAATATAGCTAGGCTAATTCATAGCATGTTTTTATCTCAGTTTATTAAGAGGAAAGCTAAATATTATATAATTTTGAAGTTTTTTTTATTTACTATCATATGAATTCAACCATAAAATCTTTCTTGAAATTGTTAAAGACATTCAAGGGAAAAAACATTGATATCCTTTGTCATTAGAACCATGGATAAAGAACCAATCGTTAAAATATTTAGACGATAATGTACAAAAATTTGGTACTCAATGACTAGGTTTATTGATGGACCAATGCATACATTTAAATTTAGATCAAAACATATGCAATACATACACAACACTTAGATGTAGGGTTAGAAAATTTGGTATTCAATGACTAGATTTATTGATTGACCAATACATACATCTAAATATAATTTTAGATCAAAACATATGCAATACATACACAACACTTAGATGTAGGGTTAGAAATTTTGGTATTTAATGACTAGGTTTATTGATTGAACAATACATACATTTAAATTTAAATTTAGATCAAAACATATGCAATACATACACAACAGTTAGGTTTTGACACATTTAACTAAGAATGTTGAGGGTTTCTCAAGAAGGCACTTTCCAAGTACATCTGGTATGCATTCTAGACCAAAAAATCAAACAGCTCCAAAATCGAGCCATAGAGCTTGTAAAGGTCGAATGGACCTGGTACAGTCCTAAGGACGCAACTTGGGAGCATGAAGATGCTATGCAGGCATAATACCCGCATCTTTTTGAGGATTTTTGAAATTTTGGTTGTATATGTGTGTATATTGCACTAAGGAAAGTGCATCAATAAGGGGAGGGGAATGTAATACCCCTAGAAAGAACCCCAGTTGTAAATGTAAATGCAAACGTGCTTAAGTTGGTGAGTTGTTTGATATAATTTTGCATGCACCTTTCATGGTATAGTGTGCACATGTACTGTTCACTAAAATGATGAAGTGTGCACATTCCAGGATACCACGCGCAGCAAACTTAAGTGCATGTGATTTTGAGGTCAGGGAGCCTTTGTGTATATCTTGTGTTTTATAGGTTGGTGAGCCAGTTATTATAAGATCGGAGTCTTATGTGTTGAATTAGGCCATGGTATTGCACAGTTTGTAGAAAGGATAAAATCTTGAGGTTTGAAGGCCAAACTGGCGTAACAGGAACCAATCCCACCCAATGTCACCATAATGGGATGGTTATTTCTCTTTAGGGAGGTGAGGCCCAGGGGAGACGTCCCCAGTGACCTGGGGTTTTGAAGAGGCAAAAAGGATAATGAGACAAAGATAATATTTTCCCCCTTCACAAGTCACCACCCAAACAGATAGTCCCGACTAAACAGCCAATAATGAAGTAAATCCCCAATGAAGAACACCTGCTTGGAACAAAACAACAACAAACTAATATATGCAAGCTATATTTCAATGGGTTAGTACTTCACAAGACTATCTGATAAATACATATAAGAAATATGGAAATAAATATTGATGAAGTCAATGTTTATCAATATAGCAATGAAAATAATGTCACTTTACCAATAAATACTCGAACGATGTAGCATTTAATACAACCAATCAACACTTTATTTCATTCAATGCCTAAATCACCATTCAATTGCTTATAAAACAAAATGTTGGTGTATTAAAGATGAAATAACCAATGATGATGTCAGCAACTTAAGGTTAGTAGGTTAGGGTTTAAAATTTAAAGTATTTTGAGAGTTGTTTGATCAGCTTCACTTCAACGTTAGAGGACATTCAAATCAGTGCCTTAGGGTTTAATGGAGTCATAAGTGAAGGACGTAAGAGTTGAAGGAGGCAAGATTTCAAGGACTAGAGGGAAGAGTTTTGAGGTGTTTCAAAGGCAAGGCCTCAAAATCAAAACCCTGGGGGAGAGAGGCTCACTCCGGTATTGCTAAAGCAAGGCCCCATGCTCTCTCCTCCTTCCCGGAAAAACGGTCAGCTCAAGAATGAAAATATAACCAAAACAAAAGGGTTTGATGAGGTGAGGTGCTGCTATAGCAAGGCCTTTCATCAAACCCTAGAAAGAGTACGGCCCTAGTGTAGTAGACCTAGGCCAGGGACATCTCACTCTTCTTGGCTTTCAATTGGTGTGGCTAGCAAAGAGGAAGAAGAAATAGGAGTGTAGCTACGGCTAGGCTATTTCTTCCTTCTTCAATGCATGAAAATTTCTCTATCAGGGGACATGGGACAAGGACCTACTTCTGTGCTTGTAACCTAGGGTTTTGATTCAAAAAAATTCATAAACACATGCAAGAAATTAAACTACAACCATTCATTCAAGAAGTTTTGCAAAAAAATACTTATAATTCATCAAGAAATAACCATGCAAACCCTAGTTGTAACACCTTCCTTCAAGAGAAACACCATAAATGCCAAAAATCACTTCCTTCAACAAGTGCGCATCACTTTAATCTAGCCAAATACCCAAGAGAGGGCGCAAATTTTAGTCCTCCTTATGGAGTGAATGAGTTGTGATGATAAAATGAGGATCAAAATCCTCAATATATATTGTATCAATGACCTAATTTACTTTTTAGGTCATAAAAATTTTGACAAGGCCATAATATCGAAATAATACTGGTTTTACATTAAATTCTAGACTAAAACCCTAATCAGGCAAACAGGTAAGACGTCGCCACTTCCTAGGGTGACTTTAGCCCTTATCAGGGCAAATGTAGCCTCTTGAAGCAAGACGTTAGCCCTCATTAGGCTCCTCCAAGATGCCACATGTGCCAACGTCCATCTGCCAACATGCTCATGATGATGTCATAATCCTCTAGGTGACGTCCTGGGCCATCTAGAGACAACGTCCCTCTGAAAGTGGGTCAATCCCCCTAGGCCAAGCAGTGTCAGGGTGCCTCTAGTGGAACGTTCTCTTCTTCTCTGGTGCAAAGTCTCTGATCATCCTCTACCCTGTATCTACCCCTTGATGGGGTCTCAGCATCCATCTGGTGGGCTCTTCAACCCCATGGAGGTCTGAATTGATCATCTCCCCATGTGTACCGGTCCAAATGGTACCTGTCCGTTGGGCATGGTCTTGCACATCAAAAGCTATGCCCTCCATGGGCTCATCGGTCACAGGGATCATAGCAATGTCAATCACATTTCATCATTAATATTATTAAACATATGCATAAAATCCCTAATACATCTGTCAATAGCTCAAAGACATTACACAAGCCTGCTATACCAATATGGAGGAAAAGACAAAATGTTCTATTGGGCTATTGCCCATCGGAAAAGGTGAGTTCCCAGAAGAAAACCTCATCAAAACCATGTGAGTGGGTGATGTGTTCAAGGGAATTCCAATCATGTGGGTGCAGTGAGGGCCAAGGATGCAATGTGTTATCTGTGGGTGCCTTTGTAGAATATGAGTTGTACCTGTCATAGATGCACTCTTTCCAAGCCCCTTCTTTCCTTTATTCTTTTATTCTTTTATTTATTTTATTTTTCTTTTTGTTCAATAGCTAATCGGGGGACACTTCCCTATTGTGGTGACCATTGGTGGCAGTGTTACCCACAAGTACTTTCACAGAAATGAAAGGTTGGCTTGTGATGAGACCCCCTTTTCCTTAGCCATGCAGCCAAGAGTCACTGCCCTGGAGTGGTAACCAACTGGTGGCAATTTCATACTACTAGGTACCCATGGACCTAATAGGTTGTCTCATGATGAGACCCCCTATCTTCTGACTAGGCCGTGTCTTATTATTTTCTTTCGGGTCCCTCTAGTTTCTTATTGAGAAGCCTTTTATTGCTTTCTTGGGGATCCCTGGGCGAAGCATCTCAAGGTTTTATTTTTAGGATTTTATCTCTTACCAGCTTGCTTTTACCTTCTATGCCTTTAGCCCCTTCTTCCCACGAGACAAGGTGCAATCCTGAAGAAAGGTCAACCCAATGCCCGAACAAGGGGAGTGGGACACGTGAGTGGGCAACAAGATGAAATATTGGTTTTATGATGGGAGCGGACGATGGCCTTTCAGAAGTCCCCCCAAGTGGAAAACCAAA
>JASDQU010103470.1:402923-427754 GCA_032191745.1 Picea mariana | reverse complement strand
GATAGTCTCATGATGACATGTTGTATCTATTGGAAAGCTACTCACCGGTCCTGGATGCATTTTGTGAAGTCACTATGGATTTCCTGTGATGTATAGTTTCATGTGTCTGACAGTCAATAGTCATGAGCTTGTGTGGATGGAGACAGTGTTAGAATCTGTGCCAGATAGAATAACCTCCTCATGAAGAGGGAGTGTTGAGATTTTATGTAATTTCAGAAGTTATTCCTAAGTGTAATTGTGAAAGGATTTATTGATAAGTCACGCATTTTAGATATTTTAGAGTATAAATAGAGGTTATATCGAGTCATTTTGATCACTCATTGAATATAAGTACAAGAGAGTAGTATGCACTTATCTAGGAGGTTATTCTTGGTTCATGTCTGGGTCTCTTTGGTCTTCATTTCATGAAAGAACATTGTATGACATTGTACATGTTGGAGGAATCTATACTAGGGAAATTTTGTATATATATATATATAATATCATCTCTCTTGAAAAGTCAACAATACTGAAGTCTATGGAGGAAAAGTTGTTAGAAGGAGGGCCTTGATGGATGCCCCATCATCTGACATGAGAGTAAACATAATAATTTGAAGAACATGAAGTATAACCAACAAATGTATGCCAAATTTATTTTGGACCTATCCTCCAGCAACCTGGTTTTCAAGCAATCCCATGTCTAGTTATGCCAACAAGCTAGTTTTCATAACTATACTATTTATTTCTCTTTACAATTTTTACTTTTTACTTAAAAAAAAAAAATCTTTATTTTTGTTATATTTTTAATCTTTATTTTTGTATTTTTTTATTATATAAATATGTACAATATCAAAATAATCTTGAAATAAAACTCTAGCAGAAGTATAAGAGTGAGAAGGAGACTCCCTATTGACCACCTCCATCTCAGACTGTTGTAAAATGTCATGAACAAATTTTTCCTTGGATAGGGGCTTGTGATATAGTCTGATCCTATGTCCGTCTACCACAAAAGAAACCTACTCTTCATATATTATTTTGATCTTCACCAATCCATTGTTGAAGACAGTCTCCACTTCAAAGGGCCCCAACCATCATGTAGTGAGCTTGCCCCTAAAATTCTTGAATCTGGAATCAAAGAGGAGGGCTCAGTCACCACGATTCAAGTGGTTCTTTTTTATAAACTTGTCATGCCACCTAGCTTGCTTTTATTGGACAAGGATAGTGTGTTGAATGGAATCCTGTCATATTTCATTCAAATCTTTCAGCTAAACCACTCTTTATTGTTGGGCCTTTGACAAATCTATGCCTAGTTGTGTTGTTGTCCTAAATGTTCAGAATTGGAACTTGATGGGAAGGAGAACTTTCTTTCCATAGACCAGTTTATAAGGTGTGAACCCTTTGGTGGTTCACCATGTAGTTTTATAGGCCCAAAGTTCATTTGGAATTCTATCTACCCAATCTTTGTGATGCATTTGTATTGTTTTTGTAAGAATAGCCTCTAACACTTTGTTTGTGGATTCAACTTACCCATTAGCCTGTAGATGATATGGAGAAGATTTTTGATGTTTGATATGTTACTGTTGGATGAGGGATTTCACCAAATTCGATGTGAATTGAGCTACATGATCTTTTACAATCTCTCTTGGGACACCAAAATGGGTAAAAATATCTTCCTAAAGAAAATCGACGATAGATTTTTCACTAGCTTGATATAAATATTTTTCTTCTACCCATTTGGTTACATAATCTATACAAACTAAGATATACCTCTTTTTTCTTGACGCATAAGAGATTGGTCCTACGATGTATAAATACCATATTTTGAAGGGATCCACCAATACCTATGGTTGGAGGGGCATTTCGTCAGCTTGCATGGGCCTCCCCATCCTTTGGCAATTGTCACAACTCCTTACATATCTTTTAGCGTCCTTGAAGAGTGTTGGCCAATAGTACCCCTGATGAAGTACTTTGTAGGTTATCCTCTTATCAGAAAAGTGGCCCTCACATGGACCATTGTGGCAAGCTTGAAAAATTTCAAAAACCTCATCTTCCCAAACACATATTCTAATAATCAGATCTGGTCCAATACAAAAGAGATCACCTCTGATCCATGAATAATTGGCACTGAGTTTGACAATTTGTTGCTTTTCTCGTGAGGAAAGGTGTTGCGACAATCTCCCTATTGCCAAATAATTTTCTATATATGTGAACCATGGAGAGTTAGTAGAAATAGAAAATATATGTTCATCATGAAAACTATCATCTATAGAATCATTTTCACTTCCGTTTTGAATTTTGGAGAGGAAATATACAACGATATTTTCCTTCCCAGGCCTATCTATTATAGTGATGTTAAAATCCTACAGTAATAAAAACCATCTAATGGTTATACCATTGTTGATTGGTTTATTCATTAAGAATTTAATGGCAAAGTGGTATGTGTGAATAAAGACTTTGTAACCCATTATATAATGTCTGAATTTTTTTATGGCATATACAACAACTTGGAATTCCTTTTCGGTAATTGTATAATTGAGATTGGTTGGTGATAGTTTTTTTCTTATGAGATAGATAGCATAAGATAGTTGATGTTATTTTTCCCCTAAAACAACTCTGAGGGCTATGTCTAAAGCATTTATGCTAATATGAAAGGGCAGGGGCTAGTCCCCCCCCCTAAGTATTGGTGTTGTGAAAAGCTTTTCTTTTAGGTCCTCGAAGGCATTTTGACATTGTGAGTCTCATAAAAAATCAATATTTTTAGTAGGCAATTTGAACATTGGTGCTACAATCTTCGTAAAATTTTCAATGAATCCCCTATAATAACTAGCACGACCCACAAAAAATCTTACCTCTTTTTGTGATCATGGTGCTAGAAGATCCATGATGACTTTGGTTTTAGTTGGGTCCACCTTGATAGCTACACTAGAAATATGATGGCAAAGAACAATACCTTCTTTTGATAAAATCCTCCATTTTTCATTACTTAGAGCAACATAATTTTCTCGGCATCTAATTAAGACTTTTTCCAAATTATCAAGTGCTTCTTTAAAGGTATCACCATAAATAGAGAAGTCATCCATATAAATCTCCACACATTCATCAATCAAATTAGAGAAAATTCCTACACTGCCCTTTGAAATGTGGTGAGGGCATTGCAAAAACCAAATGGAAAAAAATATAATCAAAGGTCCCCCATGGGAATGTGAATGTGGTATTTTCTTTGTCATCTGGTGCAATCTGTATTTGCTTATGTTGGAAAAATTTCTATTTTTGGCACACTAGTTCAGTGGGAGTTAACTGACTAGTTCTATTTTAGACTTTCCATTTTAGATCATCACTATTATGCTATTATGCATGCATGCATTATGATATTATGGACTGGTATGTCCTATATATGATTGTATTCCACTCATTCATTATATCATATTGATCATCATCTATGTATCAATCATCAACTCATTGGAGTAGTGTGAATATATTTTCTCATTCTTCCATATTGAATCTCTATTCCTTTCTTGATAAGATTTGTTTTTACTTTCTTTAGCTAGATATCTTGTGCAGGTTTCAATGAAAAATTGACATGGTATCAGAGCTATGCTTCTTGGAGCAAGCCAGACAAGCCAAAGAATAAGGAAAATTATAGTTTCGGTGAGCAAAATCCGTGGCTGTACCTTTCAACAGTGACTTCTCCCAAAATTTTAACTTTTTGAGGAAACGACTTGTGTAGGAAGAAAATAGACCCATTATGCAAGTGGGTTTTCAACCGTTTGGTGAAATTATTCACCATTTGCTTAGAAAGTAATCTGGAAGATCACCTCATGAAACTGATACAAATATGTGGTTGTACCTTTCTACAATGATTTCTATCAAAACATTAATGTTTTGAAGAAACAACTTGTATGAGAAGTAAATCGACCCATTATGCAAGTGGGTTTTCAACCATTTGGCGATATTCCTCACCGTTTTCTTAGAAAGTAAGTCGAAAGATCGTCTCCTGGAAATGATATGAATTTTCAGTTAAAGTGCCCTTTCTGCAGTGATTTCTTAGTTTTTCACTTGCTGATTGAGAGTAAATTTTTAGGGTTTCTAAGAAATAGTGGGAGAGATAGATAGGGAACCTATTATATAGTAAAACTTGGTGGTAATACTCACACCATACAATTATTTTTATTGGAAGCCCAAGGCAAAATTCCAACTCAAAAGGAAATGACTGTACAACTTGACGATGGGGACAAAAACATGACCTACATCAGCAATTGAGAAGATGAGATAAGAGAACCAAAAGGATGAATCCACAAGAATTCTTATTGAATTGATTTCAACTGATCTATGGTTTCATGTTGTTGCATGCAAGACTCCAAATGAGATTTGGACCACCTTGGAAAGTTTGTTTGGAAAGCAGGATGAGATGAGAGGTCATATGCTTGAGGTAGAGTTGAATACTTTGGATCCTAAAAGTTTTGATAATATACAAGATTTATTTACTAATTTCAACTCTTTGATATTGAGCTTGGCATCTTATGGTATTTATAAGTCTAAACAAGTGGACCAACTTATTATAACAATCTTGGGCAAGCTAGGACCAAAATATGATTTCTATGTTTCCACTTTCTGTTCAAGAAAGTATCTCATGGGAACAAATTGGAAGATTCCTACCATGAATAAATTCATTGATTCTCTCACAAATGAGCAGGAAAAACTCATTCATATGGGCCTAATCAAGGATCCCAAAGAACATGCACTCACCATGCATGATGGAAAAGGATAATCCAAGCAGAATGGGAAAGAGAAACAAAACAAGAAGGAGGGATATTCCAAACCCTTTAACGATTCTTCAAGTTCCAAAGACTCTTTAGATTACAAGAAGAAGAAGAAGGGAAAGAAGTGAACTTACTACAATAAACCGAATCATGAAGAATCCACATGCATGAAGAAACAGATCGATCTTATGGCACAATCACGTCAACATAACAACCTTGGAAACTTCATTCCAGAGGGAGTTAAGAAGCAGAAGGAAGAAGATATTGCTCCTAAGAAAGGGAATCATCATTCTCTTGTTGCAATTAATTCCTCATCTCATTCATGGATTATATATTCTAGTGCATCTCATCATGTGGTAGTGAAAGAGAAAGTTTTATCTTCTTTGAGTCCATGCTCAAGACCCCCTATTCTCACGGGGGGTGATACTCCAGTAGCATTAGCAGGAGAGGGGAGAGTGGAACTCCATAATGGAAGTTTTGAGAATTTTTTACATGTTCCAAATCCTTCTATGAATATTCTCTCAATTTATCAGATCACTCAGAAAGGTAAAAAGGTTGAATTTACATCAGATTCAATTTTTGTACTTGACATGCATGAAAATTCTATCATTGCAATTGGTGAGGTGGATCACAATTCAAGGGTGCATAAATTCACTAAGTTTTCTGATGGTGACTCCTCCTTTCTACTTACACATAATGAGATTTCTTTGCATACACCTCCAATGCAACATGAAGATACTCTTATGCTTCCATTATTTTCAGACATCATAGATGATTCCATATACTCAGATTTTGTACATGGAAATAAGAAGGTAGTACAACCAGATAAGAAGCCAACACTGAAGCTTCAAGAGATGCCCAATAAGGAACAAACCACACTTTAGGAAGTAGGAAACCTTGTAGGGAATCCATTGGATTCGAGGAGGACTCGATATTAGCATGAGGAGCCTTCTCATGTACTTTTAGCTTATGAACCTGCGATGCCCATGCATTGTTATATGGTTCAATCTTATGATCCACAACTTTACAATGAGGTTGTGGGAAATCGATTATGGAAAGAAGCCATGCAAAAGGAATATGACTCACTCCTAAAGAATCAGACTTGGGATCTAGTTCCACTTACACCAAAAACTAATATTTCCAGGTGCATATGGGTCCACAGGATCAAGAGGTACAAGGCTAGATAGGTCACCAAAGGACTTTGTCATATCTGTAAATATTTATACATATTCATGAAGAATTTTAGTGAGCAGAAGTTTCTTACTTTACGGGATCGTCTTGGAGTGAAGAAAACAGTTTCCCAACAACTTCCTTTTCTTCTTATGACACATTGTCTTTTGAGGGGGGGTTTTGTTCCCATGTGGTTTTCCCTCTTTCCTCATTTTTATTCAATGTTCATTACTTTCATTGTACATGAGTACCTAATATGTCCTAGTATCTGAGACTCATTTTTTACTCCATAGTGATGTTCAGGGGGGGGTGTTGGAGAAATTTCTATTTTTGGCACACTAGTTCAATGGGAGTTAACTAACTAGTTATGTTTTAGACTTTCTATTTTAGATCATCACTATTATGCTATTATGTATGCATGAATTTTGCTATTATGGAATGTCATTTCCTATATATGAGTGTATTCCACTCATTCATTGTATCATATTGATCATCATCTATGTATTAATCATCATCTCATTAGAGTAGTGTGAATATATTTTCTCATTCTTCCATATTGAATCTCTCTTCCTTTCTTGATAATATTTGTTTGTACTTTATTTATCTAGATCTCATGTGCAGGTTTCGATGAAACATTGACATCTTATACCCTCTAAAACCATCTAGGAATGAAAAGTACTATTTTCTTGACAAGGTATCCAATACCTAATCGATAGATGGAAATGGGAAATAATCTCTCAAGCTAACTTTATTGATCTCCCTAAACTCAACACATATTATGCATTTACCTTTTTTCTTAGGCACAATCACAAGTGGTGAAACCCACTTACTGTT
Organism: Picea mariana; assembly: GCA_032191745.1. Taxonomy (NCBI): domain Eukaryota; kingdom Viridiplantae; phylum Streptophyta; class Pinopsida; order Pinales; family Pinaceae; genus Picea; species Picea mariana. Next base: position 421,011 of record JASDQU010103470.1, on the reverse strand, counting down.
GGAGATGGAGTATATAAAGTTAGCATTCAATAGTTTTTGAAGTTCTTTCTTCACAATATATTTTATAGTGGGGTTCATGCGACGTTGAGGCTATCGAACGGGTCTAGAATTCTCCTCAGAATATATATGATGTATACAAGTTTCAGGGGGATTTCCATGCATGTTGATGTAATCCCATGTGAATGCACTAGATTGTTCTTGTAGCACCCGAATTACTTGTTCTTTTTTATCTTGGTCGAGTTGAGAGTTAATGTTTAAAAATTTACCTGGTCTTGTCTCAACCGGAACACTATAAGGGTCAGAACTTCCTTTGATGGATGATATAAGAAAGGATGTGGTGCCTGTTAAATTAAAATTTTCTTGAAAATCTCTTTGGAAAATATGATTATATGTATGAGATATTTCAGGAAATTGAGTGCAATCTGCATCAGAGATAAATAAATTCAGAAAACCATCCTCTTTATATCCCTTTAATCCTATAGATTGTTCAATAGTTAAAAGGGGATGTATAGTCTCTTCACTTTCATAAGGATCTCATACCCATGGTTATTTTTCTACTAGAGGCTTGGATGGTGGGTATATGATTAATTTCTTCATGGCTACCCCATTTGATATGGTCATCTATCCGTACCTACAACCAATGAAAGCATTGAATGTGGCAAACCATGGCCTCCCAAGGATCATTGGGTGACCATCCATGGTGGTCATGGGTCATATTACCAATAAATCCATGGGATAATCCCATGAATCCAAGGTTACAATAATTTCATCCAAGAATCCAGTGGGCTTGACCCTAGATCTGCCAGCAAGTTCAAGTACAGTGGGAGTGGGTCAGATATTTTCCAATTGAAACTTTTCCATGGTTGGGACAATCATATGTTAATGGAAGATCCTAAGTCAATGAGGGTGTTAGATATGGGTACATTGTTGATAAATATGATGACTATAGGGTTTCATGGATCTACATATTTCTCCATCACAATATTTTCAGACATCAAATAAGCTAGTTATCCTACTACTTGAATTGTGAGGGGATCCTTTCATTTAATTCCTGGTTTTTTAAATAATAAATCCATGATGGTTTTTCCATAGATGGGAACATCCTTTATGGATTGCAACAAGTGTATTTTGACATAGACATTTTTCAGTTTCGCTTCTAAATTAAATTATGGTTGGGCATGAGGCTTTTCTATGGCTAATCTCTATGGGTAGGGAGGAATTTAAGGTACTTGAGATTGTTGTGTGTGTAAAGTGGAACTTTGAGATTTTTCTGCCCGAGGTTGTTGCAAATATGAAGTGGAAGGTTTCTATGTAGTAGGAATAATAACATCGTTAGGATAGTCATCATTATTTGTTTGATCAGGAGTTTCCTTCTCTTTAATTTCCTCCTCAATGACAATAGTGGGACATTTTGGTTTCAAAACCTTTCCTCACCTTAAGTATGTGTCTTGTAATGGTACTGGAGTGACCATTTATGTGTAGTATTCCATATATAAAATAGTATGTAGAACATAAATATTTTATCTAGAAATGGAAGCACAACAATGATATAACTAGAACAATACCATACTAATACTAGAATAACACCAGAAAGAGCACCTTGATTAATGATAGCAATGTTCACTTTCCTCTTCGAGGGGGAAACCTCCATCAGAGAAGAGCTCTATTACAATAATATCCAAGACAAGACTTCTCATACACTCTACTCCTATTTATACTAAATTTGTCTATCCAAAAGAACAATCTAGAGGACGATCCTTCTATAAGCGAAATCTTCTATTAGGTCTTCTTACATTTGACTTATTTTTCCTTATTTCTAAGCCTTATTAATATTGTCCTTTATTACATGGAAATATATTATTCTACATATGTTAGGGGTTAGGGAGGTTAGGTCCCTAACATGTCATCCCCCTTAAAACCAACTTTGTCCTCAAGGCTTGAGATGAGGAAATTACTGCAGAATGGTAGCTGGTTCCCAAGTGGAATTTGCTGGAGTTGTATCTTTCCACTTGAATAAAACTTTATTGATGGTGCGCTGACACAAACGACGGTCACGTTGGGCCAAAAATGATTGTGGATACATCCAAGCGGAGCCTTCTTCATCCAACTCGGGAAGGCTGTTTTGAGTTTGGCACTTAGTTCCAATCACCTTCTTTAAGTAGGAGAATTGAAAAACATGATGGAGCTTAGAATGACTAGGAAAAGATAAATAATAGGCCACCTATCCCACATTCTTGATAATGGTATAAGGACCATAAAATTTGGGCACCAGTTTCTGTCAATGGTCAACCTTGAGGGAAGTTTTCTTATAAGGTTCCAATCGAAGAAACACCAAGTCTCCTTCAACAAATTGATGTTCAGAACGACCTTGATCTACCTATTGCTTCATGCGATTCTATTCCATGACCAAATTCTCTTTGAGGGTATGAAGAATACCCTCTCGAACTATAAGCATTTGGTCAACCGCCTGGACCTTCGAGATACCTGGAAGGTATGAAAGAACTAAAGGTGTATTTTTTCCATATACTACTTCAAAAGGAGTCATGCAGGTAGTTGTATGATAAGAAGTGTTGTACCACCATTCAACTAGTGGTAACCATTGAGCCCATTGATTTTTCCTTTCCAATGCAAAACACATCAAATATGTTTCCAAAAACTTGTTGACAACTTCAGTTTGACCATCAGTCTGGGTATGATAAACTGTGCTGAGATGCAATTAGGTGCTCTGTAGCCTGAACAGTTCTTGCCAAAAATTGTTGGTCAAAGTGGGGTCTCGATCAGAAACAATAGAATGAGGCATGCCATGAAGCTTGAAGACCTGATCCATGAAAAGTTGAGCCACAATGGAGATGGAAAATGGGTGTTGAAGAGAACATAAATGAGCATACTTGGAAAGACGATCAACGAACACCATGATGATTGATTTATTTCCCGATTTAGGTAAGCCCACAATAAAATCCATGGAGATATCCCTCCAAATAGTAGATGGAATCAAAAGTAGTTGTAGTGTTCCAGGAGATTTGACTATTTCTCCCTTGTTGCATTGAAAAACATCACATTATGCGACAAAATTGTGAACATCCTGTTTCATACCATCCCCCAAAAAAGAATGTTTGACTCGGTCATAGGTTTTGGTAAACCCTTAGTGCCCAGTTGTGGGTGTAGCATGAAGCTCAGAAATTATTGTGGATTTAATTTGTGACTGTTTATTTAAATACAAATTCCCCTTGTGTAAAAGCTCATCATTGTGCCAAGATTATCCTTGGGAAGATGGAGAATTGGCCTGCAATTGTTGGATCATATGCAAAATTTTGGGATCTTGTAGCCATTCCTGGTGAACAACTTGGAGCCAATCTGGTACAATGAAGGAGAGGGAAAAAGAGACCCTTCATCTTCACATTTTCTTGAAAATGAATCACCAACCACATTGTCTTTTCCTTTCTTGTAAATTATCTCATAATCATATCCAAATATCTTAGTCACCCATTTTTTTTGCTCCACGGAGGAACGACATTGTTCTAGAAAATACTTAAGGCTTTGATGATCTGTATTAATTTGGAAGCACATACCCAATAGATAAGGGTGCCAAAGATCCACGACATGCAGAATAGACAACATTTCCTTTTCATAGATTTATTGGCCCAAATGTCTCTCTGACAGTTGCTTACTGGTAAAGGCCAAATGCTGACCATATTGTTGGGTATGTGTTATATTCTTTGCATGTGTGTGTGTGGGCATGTCAGGTTCGAAACTGCATCTAACGATCCCAACTTCCTTCGATCTCTGTTTCATGTGCACCAAGATATTCCTAGGGGGTCCTAGGGGGGCCAGGTATGGCCCCCCTAGTTACGTGCAACATTCAGGACAATGCCCTAAAAAAAWWTTTTGGGCGATTTTTTGCTATTTTTAGCGGTTTTCTAAAAATAATCTCAGATTAAGGGATTAGGGTTTTTGTAGCTACAAAATACATAAAACATTGTATATATTGTATGGTGAATGGTTAAATTAATACAATGAAGAGTTAAAAGATGCGGCACCAAGGAATGTTGGTTTTCTTCTGGTTAAGGGTTTCCAGCGTAAATCTCTATGTACTATGTGTATGAGTCATTGATTATTTTATGTTTTTCTTAAGAATCTATAAGCATTTATTTAATTCATAGGTTTAAAACTTACATGTGGTATCAGAGTGTTATCACTCCAAGAGTCACTCCCAGACTGCAAATGAGAGTAAGCTTGGTAACATAAAAATAAAAAGACTTGATTGGTTTTGAATAGGTGGATTAGAAATATGGAGAAAGAAAGGAAGAGGGAAACAAACTGCAGATCAGTAGGCTACACCAATGGGCAATGGAGTCACAAACATTCTACTCATTGAAGGCACTAAAGCTACTCCACATAAAATAAGATTATCTACTGATAGGTGGAAGAATGAAGAAGGAAAAGATAAGATATAATGTTCACTAAACAAATATCCTCTCAGTTTAATGAATCAACAAATACTTGAATATAAACAATGACTGATGGGCAAAATACAACAAATCTTTTTCTGCTTAGGGATCCATAAATCATTGACAGACTTTGATCCTCAAATATGAAATATATTCAAATAAGAAGATATATAAACAAAATAATAACACTCTGAAATCACAGATCTCATGAGTCTCCAATAGCGGTAATTCTTACAATCATAAAATTCCCACAGGCTTACAAATAAACAGACATAGAGAAACTGCCTACTCCTACTCTCTCTAGCCTCTCTTGGCTCATGAATCCAACCCTTCTCCAAGAGCTCTCTACTTCCTTAAATAGAAAATAGAATCCAAATATCCTTAGGAGGTCGAATCCCATCTCCTCCATTGGATTCTAAGCCTTGGATATAGGTGGAAGCAATCAAAGAGACAAAAATCCAACAAACTACTAATTTTTAGGAATTTGTTGGAAGTCATTAATAAATTGTTTCCATCTCACCGCATAAGGCCTTTGATGAAGATAAAACTTACGTGCAGGTGTCCCTTGAAATCTAAATGATCCTTTATAATCCATTCGAATCCTCCTTCACAGGTGGAAACCTCCCAACAAGGTGAATATCCAAACTGTGACCGCTACAGAAAATTTTATAGCACCGATGTAAAATTGTTCTGCACATTCGGTAGCGCCACTTAGATGTCTAATATTTCTCTAACCATAAAACATTTTGAAACACTGAGAGAGGTGTTTGTTATTTGGTATGTTATGAACAAAAACCTCCTCCATTTTTTAAAAATACCTCCCCATTTGTTCATAATTCGAGTTTTAAGTTAGTCTCTCAAAACTTGCAGAAGCGTCGCGTCGTGGGTCGCACTGCATAGAAGGGTCGCACTCTGTGTCTAATATATCTATAACCATAACACATTTTTAAAATATGAGACATGTTTTTGTTATTTGATAAGTTATGAACACAAAACTCCTCCAGTATTTAAAAATACCTTCTCATTTGTTCATAACACAATTTTTAAGTTAGTCACCGAAAAATTGTAGAAGTGTCCTTGCAAAATAACTCAATGAAATTGGTAGCGGCCCATCATGAATTCAATTATGTGGATTTGGTAGTGCCACTCCTCTATTTTAGGAAAGTCTCCATTCACTTAAAATTTCTTTTTAATGTGTGCATGGATTTTCTAACCCATGTCTTTTTTTGATGACATGTGCGCTTGGCTCTCGGTCTTGATGCTTGAGGAAGCTAGCGTTGCAGAATCTCTTAATTCACCAGTGCTACAAAATAGATCGTAAAAATAACCAAATTTTCTAGTGCAAATTATTGTGCTAACATACTCCATGGGGGATAGAGACCTCCCTATAAGGCTCTAAGAACTCTTTTTGCAGCTCCAGTGCCTTAGTGTTGGGTTGTGGAGTGAAGACAACATACTGACAACTTATACTACTCTACCTACAAACAGAAAGAAAACACACCTACTCCTGATGGAGCTTATTTATGTACAAAACCTAAGCTAATTGACTTTTACAATGGGCTAGGTGAAGAAAAACTTCAACCAAATCCATTCAAGCAACCTGCTGACATGAGTATTTATACTTCCAATGATTAACAACAGACAACAGGAATATGACAATAGTTTGAAAACATTACCTATATCTCCTCTGACTTTTGTTGACACAATAAATTTTATAGGTTCCAAAACATTTGATATATACAACTCCATATACACTGCTACAGGGTCATGAAAATGGTGACAAAACACATGGGACTAATAGCATATTTCTTCTTCCACTTCAGGTTGCTTACTATAAAATGTGGGTACAAGTGGAAGAAGGATTGACACAGGTGGTTGTTGATCCACTGATAACTGTTGATTTACTTCTGGTTGTGTATAAACTATCTCTTCGTGTACCTCAACTAAGGGCTGCTCCTGGTCAAATATTCGAGTTACATCTTTTGTGACAAGGCAAACCTCTGCATCATCCTCCATGTCTTCATAGTGATAAAACATAGGATAATATTGTTTCTCATCATCACTAGAATATTAATCAAAAATGGGATGCCCTTTATATCTATGATCAACCTCTAAAACAATAATTTCATCAAAAATATAACATTTAAAAATATCCATTTCAGGAACAACAATAATTGTTGCCTCTAGTTGTTCATACACATGATTTTCATCTGAAACAAAGTTATGAATGTTGTCCTCTCTGAATACTAGAGCATTCTTTATACTTTCATTTGGACAATGAATAAACTATTTTTCATCTTTATATTTGGAAGAGCAATCTAACAAAATTGAGCACATTCTACATATCCCTCACAACAGTGATGACAAATACTTTCAGAGGGATAAAACCTTTTACAGTGTTCATTGAATACTCTGTGTAAATCCTTCAAGGATGAAATTATGGAAGTGGGTAATGAGAAATACCATTTACGTGCATCCCCATCCAATGAATACATGAACATTTTCATCTATATATCTTCATGATGGATTTCAGGTTGCTGCATCAAAGCATGAAATTATTGAATATGCTCAACAGGACTGCCATTCTCACCTTCATAAAATCTGGGCAACAGATCTTTCCATTCATCAATTTGAGGCACATGATGTGGATAACCATCTATGGATGAGAAATTGAGTGGGGAAAACCTCCTGGCTAGGATAGCCTCCATAGCCATTTAATTTTTCTCATTCCAGCGGAGGCACCAATAGATTCTAAACAATAGAGTCACCATGGTGAATGTCTAGTCTTGAAAGTGTCCAACTTTAGTCACCATCTAAAGTTGGAGATGTGTAATGTCCTTCTTCCCAAGGAAATTTTCAATATGCTCAAATACGTCCCCGACAATGATGCAAAAAATGTTATCACTCCCAAAATACAAATGAGAGTAAGCTTGCTAACATAGAAATAAAAAGACTTGATTGGTTTTGAATAGGTGGATCATAAAGATGGAGAAAGAAAGGGAGAGGGAAGAAAACTGCAGATCAATAGCCTACACCAATACGCAATGGAGTCACAAACATTCTACTCATCGAAGGCACTAAATATACTCTACAGAAAACAAGATTATATGCTTATAGGTGGAAGAATGAAGAAGGAAAACATAAGATATAATGTTCACTATAAAGAGATCCTCTCAATTTAATGAATCAACAAATACTTTAATATAAACAATGATTTATGGGAAAAATATAACAGATCCTCTGCTGCTTAGGGATCCATAAATCATTGGCAGCCTTTGATCCTAAAATATGAAATATATTCAAACAAGAAGATATATAAACAAAATAATAACAATCTGAAATCATAGCTCTCATGAGTCTCCAATAGTAGTAATTCTTACAATCATAAAATTCCCGTAGGCTTACAAATGAACACACGTAGAGAAACTGCCAACTCCTACTCTGTCTAACCTCTCTTGGCTCATGAATCCAACCCTTATCCAAGAGATCTCTCCTTCCTTAAATAGAAAATAGAATCCAAATATCCTTAGGAAGTAGAATCCCATATCCTCCATTAGATTCTAAGCCTTGGATATAGGTGTCAACAATCAAAGAGGCAAAAATCGAACAAACTACTAATTTTCAGGAATTTGTTGGAAGTCATTAATAATTGTTTCCACCTCACCGCATGAGGCCTTTGATGGAGCTAAAACTTAGGTGTAGGTTTCCCTTGACATATAAATGATCCTTTATAATCCATTTGAATCCTCCTTCATAGGTGGCAACCTACCAACAAGGTGAATATCCAAACTCTGACCACTACAGGAAATTCCGTAGCGCCACTGTAAAACAATTCTACACATTTGGTAGCACCATCTAGATGTCTAATATCTCTCTAACCATAACACATTTTGAAACCTTGAGAGATTTTTTTTTTAATTTTGTATGTTATGAAAAAAAACCCTCCATTTTATAAAAATACCTTCCTATTTGTTCATAATCCGAGCTTTAAGTTAGTCACTCAAACATTGCAGAAACGTCACACCGTGGGTGGCACTGTGGATAAGGGTCACACTCTGTGTCTAATATCTCTCTAAAAATAACACATTTTGAAAAAATGAGAGAGGTTTTTGTTATTTCATATGTTATGAACACAAACCTCCTCCAGTATTAAAAAATACCTTCCCATTTGTTCATAACACAAGTTTTAAAATAGTCACTCAAAACTGGCAGACGCATCCTTGCAAAATAACTCTATGAAATTGGTAGCTCCCATCATGAATTAAACTATGTGGATTTGGTAGAACCACTCCTCTATTTTAGGAGAGTCTCCATTCACATAAGATTAATTTTTAATGTGTTCATGGAGTTTCTAACCCATGTCTTGTGTTGATGACAGGTGTGCTTGGCTCTCGGTCTTGATACTTGAGGAAGTTGGCGCTACAAAATCTCTTAATTCACCAATGCTACAAAATAGATCATAAAAATAACCAAATTTTCTAGAGAAATTTCTTGTGCTAACATAGGCTCCATGGGGGATAGAGACCTCCCTGTGAGGCTCTAAGAACTCATTTTGCAGCTCCAATGCCTTAGTGTTGGGTTGTGGACTCATGCTCTGATACATCATGTTGAAGACAACATACTGACAACTTATACTACTCTACTTACAAACAGAAAGAAAACACACCCGCTCCTGATGGAGCTTATTTATGTACAAAACCTGAGCTAACTGAATTTTACAATGGGCTAGGTGAAGACAAACTTCCACCAAATCCATTCAAGCAACTTGTTGACGTGAGTCTTTATAATGCCAATGATTAACAACGGACAAGAGGAATATGAAAGTAGTTTTAAAACATTACCTATATCTCCTCCGACTACTGCTGACACAATAAATTTTATAGGTTCCAAAACATTTGATAAATATAACTCCATATACACCCCTACAGGGTCATGAAAATGGTGACAAAACACATGGGACTGATAGCATATTTCTTCTTCTAGAATTCCTGCAGAAACCCCGATAGATCTAGAATTCTAGTTAAATTGAACACAAACAATTTGTTGATATTCAAGAGATGAGAGAAATTTTTTTCTCCATAAATTAGAGAATTATATTAATAAAAAATGAATATACATGAGCAATCATTCTCAAGAAAGAAGAGAGGAGGTGAATATATAGAATTTCCAACATAGAAATTCTAGTAAAAAAAAGCTAGAAATAGCTAAAATAGGTGTCATAAGCTAAGGGAGACCACATAGTTCGACCTAGACCACTAAATATACATGTCACACACTCATTAATGTCCACCAGAGTCAAGTGATGTGCATTATCTCACTTAAGCTCACTTAACTGACAAGAGAAGCAGTTCCAACTCACTTAACTAACCCGAAATAGTAGTTACTAATAATAGTAATGGAAAAAATCATTAATTAAGGAATAAATCTCTCACTCAAAGAGGAGGTGTGCATTCCCCAATAATAGATGAGTTTTTTCATGGGGGAGTTGGAATAAATCATGAGTAAATCAAGAAAATCAAGAATAAATCAAGAAAATCAAGAACCAGGAGTTGAGTCTTGATCTAAAATTAGCAGTTTTCCCTAAACTCTAGGGATGAGGCGCCCTTCTTATCTATGTGGCCAAATTAGGTGAAATAAAGTGTAAATGAATGTATTAACCAAGATCTAGGAGTCTAATCTAGGTATAAACTAATGTAAGTTAATATTATGCTCCAAAACCCCCCCTTAAGCCTAACTGTAATGACAAAAAAAATGAGTCTGGTACCATGTAGAATTCCTGTAGAAACCCCGATAGATCAACAATTCCTTCTTCGCACACCATTGCGGGTGTGGCATCTCCCAAGTAAATTGGGGATCTGGTGCTTTCTTCGATGGAGGAAAATTCATCTTTTGATGTAGCCATATGGTTTGATGCACCTAAATCAAGGATCCAAGCTGATGGAGTGGATGTGATAGCCATTAAAGCATGACCATCTCATGCTCTCCCTCCCATTCTGTTATCATCTTTCTTCTTTGCATTTTCGGGCACCGTGAGATTATGCTGCTGCAATTGCTTAGCCATCTCATCGATAGTCTTCCTCATGCAATTTTATTCGGGATGAAAACCTTTGGAACAGTAGCTGCAAAGTGTTCTTTCCTTCTTCTTCTTCTTACCCTTAGGCTCAGAAGATTTCTCTGAAGATTGTGCAAATATCTCCTTCTTCTATTCAGGAAATTTACCCGTTCCTTTTTCCTTGTCTTTTCCACTGCTCTTTAGAGCATCAGTAGCCGCAAGTGCTTGGCTCTTGTAACGCTTGATGGAACCTATTTGGACTAACTTAGCTTTCTCTTGAGTCAATGCTGCAATGAAATCATTCAATGGAGGCATTTTCCATTTTTCCTGAGTCAATTTAGATGCTTGAAAAGACGACACAAATACAGAATATTCAGGGCCTAGTTTCGAGAGAATTGAAAGGATGAGTTGTTCTTCCCCTTTCGTGACTCCACATACATTAAGTTCAATGAGGAGGGATTTGAACTTGGTGAAGAATTCTTGCAGGTTGTTGAAATGAATTTGACTTAGGGATATGAGTTCATTCTCCAGTTGATGCACTCTCATTGCATCCTGCTTGCCAAATAGTCCTTCCAATGTGGTCCAGACCACATCGGGAGTAGTGTCTCTATTGACATGAAAGAGGAGATCTATGGAAATTGATAGGAATATCATCCCAATTGGTTCATCTAATTTATTGAAATACTTTATCTTCTCCACTGCCGCAGTCGGTTCTTTCTCCATTCCCATTGTTACCCGGTAAAGCCCTTTTCTTCGGAGGAGCAGAGAGATCTCTGTCTTCCATTCGAAGTAATTGAAAGGATTTAGAATGAGTTTTGTGGGCTGAGAGATATGATCCATTGCTTCTTTCTGTGCCTCCTGATGATCTATACCTGCAAATAAAACCATGTACAATCCACTAGATTCAATCTAGCTCTGATACCATGTAGAATTCCTGTAGAAACCTCGATAGATCTAGAATTCTAGTTAAATTGAACAAAAAAAATTTGTTCATATTCAAGAGATGAGAGAAAGTTTTTTCTCCATAAATCAAAGAATTATATTAATAAAAATGAATATACATGAGCAACCATTCTCAAAAAAGAAGAGAGGAGGTGAATATATAGAATTTCCAACATAGAAATTCTAGTCAAAAAAGCTAGAAATAGCTAAAATAAGTTTCATAAGCTAAGGGAGACTACATAGTTCGACCTAGACCACTAAAGATACATGTAACACACTCATTAATTTCCAAAAGAGTTAAGTGATTCACATTAACTCACTTAAGCTCACTTAACTGACAAGAGAAGCAGTTCCAACTCACTTAACTGACCCGAAATAGTAGTTACTAATAATAGTAACAGAAAAAATCATTAATTAAGGAATAAATCTCTCACTCAAAGAGAAAGTGCACATTCCATAATAATAGATGATTTTTTGCATGGGGGAGTTGGAATAAATCATGAATAAATCAAGAAAATCAAGAACCGGGAGTTGAGTCTTGATCTAAAATTAGCAGTTTACCCTAAAATCTAGGGATAAGGCACCCTTCTTCTCTATGTGGCCAAATTAGGTGAAATAAAGTGTAAATGAATGTGTTAACCAAGATCTAGGAGTCTAATCTATGTATAAACTAATGTAAGTTAGGATTATGCTCCAACACTTCTTCCACTTCAGGCTGCTTACTGTAAACTATGGGTACAAGTGGAAGAAGAATTGACGTAGGTGGTTTTTGATCCACTGATAACTGTTGATTTACTTATGGTTGTGTATAAACAATCTCTTCATGTTCCTCAACTAAGGGAAACTTTTGGTCAAATCTTCGAGTTACGTCTTCTGTGACAAGGCCAACCTTTGCATCCTCCTCCCTGTCTTCATAGTGATAAAATATAGGATAAGCTTGCTTCTCATCATCACTATAATATTCGTCAAAAATGGGATGCACTTCATATCTATGATCAACCTCTAAAATAGTAATTTCATCAAGAATATAACTGTTAAAAATATCCATTTCAGGAACAACGGTAATTGTTGCTTCTATTTGTTCATACACATGATTTTCATATAAAACATAGTTATGAATTTTTTCCTCTCCGAATATAGGTGCATTATTTATACTTTCATTTGGATAGTGAATAAAATATTTTTCATCTTTATATTTGGCAGAGCAATCTAACAAATCTTGAGCACATTCTACATATCTGTCACAACAGTTATGAAAAATACTTTCAGAGAGATAAAATCTTTTGCAGTGTTCATTGAATACTCTGTGGAAATCCTTCAAGGATGAAATTTTGGAAGGGGGCAATGCGAAATACCACTTATGTGCATCCCCATCCAATGAATACATGAAAATTTTAATCAATATATCTTTATGATGGATGTCAAGATGTTGCATCAAAGGATGAAATTCTTGAACATGCTCAACATGGCTACCATTCTCACCTACATAAAATCTGGGAAACAGATCTTTCCATTCATCAATTTGAGGCACAGGATGTGGATAACCATCTATGGCTGAGAAATTGAGTGGGGCAAACCTCCTGGCCAGGATAGCCTCCATATCCATTTAATTTGTCTCATTCCAGTGGAGTCACCAATAGATTTTGAACAATGGAGTCGCCATGGTGAATGTGCAGTCTTGAAGGTGTCCAACTTCAGTCACCATCTAAATCTAGAGATGTGTAATGTCATTCTTCCCAAGGAGATTTTCAATCTGCTCAAATCCATCCCCAACAACGATGCCAAAAATGTTATCACTCCAAGAGTCACTCCAAGAGTCACTCCCTGACTACAAATGAGAGTAAGCTTGGTAACATAAAAATAAAAAGAATTGATTGGTTTTGACTAGGTGGATCAAGAAGATGGAGAGAGAAAGGGAGAGGGAAACAAACTGTAGATCAATAGGCTACACCAATGGGAAATGGATTCACAAACATTCTACTCATCGAAGTCACTAAATATACTCTACAGAAAACAAGATTATATGAGGATAGGTGGAAGAATGAATAAGGAAAACATAAGATAGAATGTTCACTAAACAAATACTTCAATATAAACAATGACTGATGGGAAAAATATAGCAGATCCTCTGCTGCTTAGGGATCCTTAAATAATTGGCAGCCTTTGATCCTCAAATATGAAATATATTCAAATAAGAAGATATATAAACAAAAGAATAAAAATCTGAAATCAAATCTCTCATGAGTCTCCAATAGTAGTAATGCTTACAATCATAAAATTCCCATAGGCTTATAAATGAACACAGTTAGAGAAACTGCCTACTCCTACTCTCTCTAGCTTCTCTTGGCTCATGAATCCAACGCTTCTCCAAGATTTCTCTCCTTCCTTAAATAGAAAATAGAATCCAAATATCCTTAGGAGGTCTAATCCCATATCCTCCATTGGATTCTAAGCCTTATATATAGGTGGCAATAATTAAAGAGACAAAAATCCAAGAAGCTCCTAATTTTCAGGAATTTGTTGAAAGTCATCAATAAATTGTTTCCACCTCACTGCATGAGGCCTTTGATGGAGATAAAAATTAGGTGCAGGTGTCCCTTGACATATAAGTGATCCTTTATAATCCATTTGAATCCTCCTTGACATGTGGCAACCTCTCAACAAGGCGAATATCCAAACTGTGACCGCTACAGGAAATTTCGTAGCGTCGTTGTAAAATAGTTCAGCACATTCGGTAGAGCCACTTAGATGTCTAATATCTCTCTAACCATAACACATTTTGAAACACTGAGAGAGGTTTTTGTTATTTGGTATGTTATGAACAAAAACCTCCTCCATATTTTAAAAATACCTTCCCATTTTTTCATAATCCGAGTTTTAGGTTAGTCACTCAAAAATTGCAGAAGTGTCACGTAGAAGGGTCACACTCTCTGTCTAATATATATCTAACCATAACATAGTTTGAAAAACTGAGAGAGGTTTTCATTACTTGATATGTGATTAACAAAAACCTCCTCTATTATTCAAAAATACCTTCCCATTTGTTCATAACACAATTTTTAAGTTAGTCAATCAAAACTGGAAAAAGCATCCTTGCAAAACAACTCTGCTAAATTGGTAGCACCCATCATGAATTCAACTATGTGGATTTGGTAGAGCCACTACTCTATTTTAGGAAAGTACCAATTCAGACAAGATTGATTTTTAATGTGTGCATGGATTTTCTAACCCGTTTCTTATGTTGATGATAGGTGTGCTTGGCTCTTGGTCTTGATGCTTGAGGAAGCTGGTGCTATAGAATCTCTTAATTCACCAGTGCTACAAAATAGATCGTAAAAATAACCAAATTTTCTAGTGAAAATTATTGTGCTAACATAGGCTCCAGGGGGGATAGAGACCTCCCTGTGAGGCTCTAAGAACTCTTTTTGCAGCTYTAGTGCCTTAGTGTTGGGTTGTGGAGTCATGCTCTGATCCATCATGATGAAGACAACATACTAACAACTTATACTACTCTACTTAMAAACATAAATCAAACACACCTTCTCCTAATGGAGCCTATTTATGTACAAAACCTAAGCTAATTGACTTTTACAATGGGCTAGGTGAATACAAACTTCCACCAAATCCATTCAAGCAACCTGCTGACATGAGTCTTTATAATGGMAATGATTAACATCAGACAAGAGGAATATGACATTATTTTGAAAAAATTACCTATATCTCCTCGGACTGCTGCTGACACAATAAATATTATAGGTTCCAAAACATTTGATAAATACAACTCCATATACAYCCCTACAAGGTCATGAAAATGGTGAAAAAACACATGGGACTGATAGCATATTTCTTCTTCCACTTCAGGCTTCTTATTGTAAACTGTGGGTACAAGTGGAAAAAGGATTGATGTAGGTGGTTGTTGATCCACTGATAACTGTTGATTTACTTCTGGCTGTGTATAAACAATCTCTTTATGTGCATCAACTGAGGGTTTATCCTATTCAAATCTTCGAGTTATGTCTTTTGTGACAAGACCAACCTCTGCCATCCTCCCTATCTTCATAGTGATAAAATATAGGATAAGGTTGTTTCTCATAATCCCTAGAATATTCGTCAAAATTGGGTTGCCCTTCATATCTATGATCAACCTCTAAAACAATAATTTCATCAAGAATATAACTGTTAAAAATATCCATTTCAAGAACAACAATAATTGTTGCTTCTAGTTGTTCATACACATGATTTTCATCTGAAACAAAGTTATGAATGTTGTCCTCTTTGAATACAAGAGAATTATTTATACTTTCATTTGGGCAGTGAATACAATCTTTTTCATCTTTATATTCGGCAGAGCAATCTAACACATATTGAGCACATTCTACATATCCCTCACAACCGTTATGAAAAATGCTTTCAGAGGGATAAAACCTTTTGCAATGTTCATTGAATACTCTATGGAAATCCTTCAAGGATGAAATGATGGAAGGGGGTTAATGAGAAATACCATTTATGTGCATCCCCATCCAGTGAATACATGAACATTTTCATCAATATATCTTCATGGTGGATGTCAAGCTGCTGCATCCAAGCATGAAATTCTTGAACATGCTCAATAGGGTTTCCATTCTCACCTTCATAAAATATGGGCAGCAGATCTTTCCATTCATCAATTTGAGGCACAGGATGTGGATAACCATCTATGGATGAGAAAATGAGTGGGGAAAACCTCCTGCCCAGGATAGACTCCATAGCCATTTAATTTTTCTCATTCCAGTGGAGTCACCAATAGATTCTGAACAATGGATTCGCCATGTTGAATGTGAAGTCTTGAATGTGTACAAATTTAGTCACCATATAAATCTAGAGCTATGTAATTTTGTTCTTCCCATGGAGCTTTTCAATCTGCTCAAATCCATCCCCAACAAYAGTGCCAAAACTGTTATCACTCCAAGAGTCACTCCCATGCTGCAAATGAGAGTAATCTTGGTAACATAGAAATAAAAAGACTTGATTGGTTTTGAATAGGTGGATCATCAAGATGGATAAATAAAGGGAGAGGGAAACAAACTRCAGATTAGTAGGCTACACCAATGGGAAATGGAGTCACAAATATTCTACTCAGCGAGGGAACTAAAGATACTCTAYAGAAAACATGATTATATGATGATAGGTGGAAGAATGAACAAGGAAAACATAAGATAGAATGTTCACTAAACATATATCCTGTCAATTTAATGAATAAACAAATACTTGAATATAAACAATGACTGATGGGAAAAATACAACAGATCCTCTGCTGCTTAGGGATCCATAAATCATTGGAAACCTTTGATCCTCAAATCTGAAATATATTCAAATAAGAATAAATATAAACAAAATAATAACAATATGAAATCACATCTCTCATGAGTCTCCAATAGAAGTAACACTTACAATCATAGAATGCCCATAGGCTTACAAATGAACACACACGGAGAAACCACCTACTCCTACTCTCTCTAGCCTCTCTTGGCTCATGAATCCATCCCTTCTCCAAGAGATATCTCCTTAGTTAAATAGAAAATAGTATCCAAATATCCTTAAGAGTTCAAATCCCATCTCCTCCATTGGATTCTAAGCCTTGGAGATAGGTGACAAAAATCCAACAAACTGCTAATTTTCAGGAATTCGTTGGAAGTCATTAATAAATTGTTTCCACCTCACTACATGAGGCCTTTGATGGAGCTAAAACTTAGGTGCAGGTGACCCTTGAAATATATATAATCCTTTAGAATCCATTCAAATCCTCCTTGACAAGTGGAAACATCCCAACAAGGAGAATATCCAAACCGTGACCACTACAGGAAATTCCGTAGCACCGTTGTAAAACAGTTTTGCACATTCGGTAGCGCCACTTCTATGTCTAATATCTCTCTAAAAATAACACATTTTTAAAAAATGAGAGATTTTTTTGTTATTTTGTATGTTATTAACAAAAACCTCCTCCATTTTTTAAAAATACCTTCCCATTTGTTCATAATCCTAGTTTTAAGTTACTCACTCAAAAATTGCAGAAGCGTTGCGATGTGGGTCGCACTACGTAGAAGGGTCAACTTTGCGTCTAATATCTATCTAACCATAACACATTTTGAAAAAATGAGAGAGGTTTTTGTTATTTGATCTCCTTCAGTATTCAAAAATACATTCCCATTTGTTAATAACACAAGTTTTAAGTTGGTCACTCAAAACTGGTAGAAGCTTCCTTGCAAAATAACTTTGCGAAATTGGTAGTGCCCATCATGAATTCAACTATGTGGATTTGATAGTGCCACTCCTTTGTTTTAGGAAATTCTCCATTCACATAGTATGTATTTTTAATGTGTGCATGGATTTTCTAACCCATGTCTTGTGTTGATGACAGGTGCGCTTGGCTCTCAGTCTTGATGCTTGAGGAAGTTGGCGCTGTTGGAAGATTGGTTGTTGTCATTGATGTCAACCCTAGTCATGGGTTTTGGATTGCAATATTGATGAAGGTATTTGGACATGAAGGAAAATGCACATGCAGATAAAACACCCATGGATGGATAGTATACATCATGTTGTTTCCGATGGTATGTGGCACGTCATGTGGATCCTCATGGTTGAGGAGAAATGAATTTTTGAAGATGAC
>JASDQU010103470.1:387543-399979 GCA_032191745.1 Picea mariana | reverse complement strand
TTATACTAATGGGTGTAACATTTTTTTTGTCCCTGAGTAGAGAAATAAATAATACATGACCAATATTGTCCCTGTAAAGAAGACCATGTTGTGGCATCAAATACTGGGACATATTGGAGAAAAGGGCCTTTGAACACTACACGGTAAAGGTATGGTTGAAGGTATGTCTAATTGTACTCTGATTTTGATTTATGTGAACATTGTATATATAGAAAACATAATCAAGTAAGATTCCCATCTGGTGCTACAAGAGAAAAGGGGATCTTAGAGTTAATACATAGTGATGTGTTTGGACCTATGCTTGTTCCATCACTAGGTAAATCTGTGTATTATGTTTAATTCATAGATGATTTCTCAAGGAACACATGGATTTATTTTCTTAGAAAGAAATCCAAGGTATTTGATAAATTTAAAGAGTTTAAGGCTCTAGTAGAAAATCAGACAGAGAAGAAAATAAATCTATTGAGGACAGATAATGGTGGAGAATTCTACGGAAATGAATTCAAAGAATTTTGTAAGAAGTGTGGTATAGAAAGGAAGAAGACTACTCCATACACACCTCAATAGAATGGATTTTCAGAAAGGATGAACAAGATAATGATGGAAAAATAAAGGAGCATGCTTAGTGGTGCTGAGTTAGGACAGGAATTTTGGGCAGTGGCAGTGGGTACAACATGTTACCTGGTCAATCAATCCCCCTCATAAGTGTTGGATGATAAAATTCCACACAAGGTATGGACTGGAAAGAAACCCTCTCTTGAAAATCTTAGAGTGTTTGGTTGTGATGCTTATGTACATGTTCCAAAGAAAAATATGAGTAAGCTGGATAAAAAAGTTGAAAAGTGTATCTTTATTGGTTATAAAGATGGTGTGAAAGGTTACAAGCTTTGGAACACAGAAACTAAGAAGACTGTTTACAGTTGGAATGTTTTGTTTAGAGAGGTAAAAGATGTTTCCAAACAAGAATTCCTACCAAGGGAGGAAGAACCTAAGAAAATAGAGTTTGAGTTGGATGATGCAAAATCTGAATCATCTGAAGAAGATGAGGTAGAAGAAGAAGAACCTCATACCCCAATATTGAGGAGATCAATGAGGGAAAGAAGGAAACCAGAAAGGTATAGTCCACCTGATTTTTGTTCTAATTTTTCTTTATCTATTACTGATGATAATCCTAGAACTGTTCACAGAAGCAGTCAATTCAGTGGATAGTGAACTATGGAAGAAGGCCATGGTTAAAGAAATGGATTCCTTGGATAAGAATGAGGCATGGGATATAGTTGAGTTGCGAGCTGGAAGAAAATATGTTTGTGGCAAATGGTTGTTTAAGAAGAAGTTTAATGCAGAACGAAAAGTGGAGAAATACAAAGCTCGATTAGTAGCAAAAGGTGATTCCCAGGCAGAGAGAACCGACTTTGGTGAGATTTTTTCTCCTGTTTCCAAGTTAAAATCTATTAGATTTATTTTATCTATTGTTTCTTATTTTGATCTTGAAGTGGAACAGATGGATGTGAAGACAACATTCCTACATGGGGATCTGGAAGAATAAATCTACATGAAGCATCTACAAGGCTTTGTAGTGAAGGGAAAGAAAGAGTTGGTCTGTAAGCTAAAGAAGTCATTATATGGTCTGAATCAATCACCTATGATGTGGTATCAAAAGTTTGACACATACATCCTTGGATTGGGATTTGTGAGAAGAAGGGATGATCACTATGTATATTCCAACCAGGTTGGTAATCAATTCATTTATGTAGTGTTGTATGTTGATGACATGTTGCTCGTAGGAAATAACATGGATGTTATCAAGGAGGTGAAATCACAACTATCCTCCAAATTTGACATGAAGGATCTCAATGCTACTAACTTCATTATGGGAATGGATATTAAAAGAGATCGTGCAAACAAGAAACTCTGGTTGAATCAGAGAAAATATGTTGAGATGATATTGTAGAGGTTCAATATGCATGGAAGTAAACTGGTCAAGGTTCCTATTCCTATAGGTGTAAATTTATCTGCAGATCAGTGTCCTAAGACACAAGAAGAAGAAGAGGACATGTCCCATGTTCTATATGCCAGTGCAGTTGGCAGTTTGATGTATGAAATGGTATGTACTAGACAAGACATTGCTCATGCAGTAGGATTTTTGAGTAGGTATATGTCAAAACCATGGAAGGATCATTGGACAACAATAAACAGGGTTTTCACGTATCTTTGTGGCACTACTAGTTATGGATTGTGCTACCAAGGAAGACCATGATTGGACATAGTGGTGGACATACATGGATTTGTTGATACAAACTGGGCTGGAGATATGGATCACACAAGATCTACAAGTGGGTATGTGTTTAACCTATTTGGAGGAGAAATCAATTGGATGAGAAAAATACAGGTTGTAGTGGCACTCTGAATTACAGAAGATGAATACATGGAAGCCACTCATGTAAGAAAGGAGGTAGTATGGTTACAGAGATTGTGTTCAGCTATTAGGTTGGTACAACAAGCAGTGAGATTATATTGTGATAGTCAGAGTGCAATATTCCTGCCAAAGAACCCAGCTTATCATTCGAAGACAAAGCATATTGATGTTCAATATCACTTTGTGAGAGACATGGTTGAAGAAAAGAAGGTGTTGCTAGAAAAGGTTGACACTTTGAAGAATGTTGCAGATTCATTGACAAAGTCTGTGAACACAGAAAAGTTCTCCTGGTGTAGAGTAACAATGGGAATTTATTCCCTAGGTTGTTGACTATATAATCTTGTGGACCCTAGGATGCAAAGAAAACAACAAGTGGGAGAATGTTGGGTATGTGTTATATTCTTTTCATGTGTGTGTGTGTGGGCGCGTCAGATTCGATAACTATGTCTAACGATCCCAACTTCCTTTGATCTCTATGTCGTGTGCACTGGGATATTCCTAGGGGGATCCTAGGTGGGGCCAGGTATGCTCCCCCTGGTTACGCGTAGCGTTCAGTGGAATGCCCCCCAAAAACATTTGGGTGATTTTTTGCTATTTTAGTGGTTTTCTAAAAACAATCCCGGATTAAGGGATTAGGGTTTTGGTAGCTACAGAATACCTAAAACATTGTATATATTGTATGGTGAATGGTGAAATTAATACAATAAAGAGTTAGATGGTGCGACACCAAGGAATACTGGTTTTCTCCTGGTTAAGGGTTTCCAACGTAAATCTCTATGTACTATGTGTATGAGCCATTGATTATTTTCTATTTTGCATAAGAATCTATATGCATTGCTTTACTTCACAGGTTTAAAGCTTACACATATTTCATAAGGACTGCTCCAATTCCTCTCTCGGAAGCATCACATTCTAGGAAAAATCTATTTGTGAAATCGAGAAGGGCCAGGACTAGATTGGTGCACATGGTCACCTTCAAGGTTTGAAATCCTTGATCAGCTGCAAGATTCCAAGTGAAATAATGTTTTTTAAGGAGATTAGTGAGAGGTGCCACAATATTTCCACAAATCTTAACAAACTTGTGATAATATCCCGTTAAACCTAGAAATCCATGCAAGCTTTTGAGAGTCTTTGGGTGAGGCCAATCCTGCATAGCTTCAATATTTTTAGGATCCACCCTGACACCTGCCTTTCCAACAATGTGACCCAAGTACTCAACTTCTGAGGTGCAAAAATAACATTTAGATTGTTTGAGTAAAATTTGGTGCTGAGAGTAGATGTAGAAATCGATCCACATGAGAAGGATGGGTTGTCCAGGTTTTACTATAGATGAGGATATCATCAAAGAAAACTAAGACACAATGACAGAGAAAAGGATGAAAGACATGATTCATGAGGCTTTGGAAAGTGGAGGGATCATTACACAAGCCAAATGGCATGACCAAAAACTCATAGTGGCCCTCATGAGTTTGAAATACAGTCTTAGGAATGTTTTCCTCGTTCATACGTATCTATTTCTATCCAGAACAAATATCAAGTTTAGTAAATAATTGTGCACCACTCAATTCATCCAAGAGGTCATAAATGGTAGGAATGGGAGATTTTTATTTGATGGTGATTTTGTTGAGGGAGCTAAAGTTAGGCCACATGTTCCAAGAGACTTATTTCTTAAGGACCATGACCATAGGAGAAGAGTAGGGTCTCGTATTAGGACAGATAACACATGTGGTGATAAATTCTTGAACAATTTTCTCAATTTCATTTTTTTGGGAAAATGGATGATGATAGGGACGAACATTCGGAGGAAGGTTGTTGGGGACAAGGGAAATGGAGTGATCATCAGCACCACGGGAAGGAGGAAGTCCCCATGGAGTGAAAAAAACAACTTGATGTTTGGAGAGGATGGATTGGAGGTCCTACAACACATAGGGTGTCTTAGTGACATGAATAGCATGGAGTTGTGCAATAATTCTAGAATGACCTTTTTTTAGAATCTTTTCCATGCAATGCAAACTAATGATCTACGGGGAACCAGCGGTGATGCCTTGGAAATTATATTTTTGGCCCTCCTAGTTGAATTGCATGGTTAATTCCTTAAAATCCATGAGAATGGGACCCAAAGTCCTTATCCATTCTGCACCCAACACAATGTTACAATCCCCCATGTCGATAGAAAACATATGATATTTCATGTGGTACTGACCAATTTGGAGATACAGATTTTCACAACACCCCCCGAATTTCATTGACCCTCCATTGGAAATCATGATTTGAAAATTATTGACGGCACAAATATAAAAATCAGTTTCTTGGGAAATGCGGTGATGAATAAAATTATGGGTGCTTCCACTTTCAACAAGGATGATGACCTTATGATTCATAATGTAACCAATTATATTGAGGGTTTGGGGAGTAGAGAACCTAGTGAGATCATTCAGGGAAATGACCAGTTCAACTTCAGGATGGTCGAAGGGTGGGGTCATGTTAGTGGGTTCAGGTGACTCAGCCATAGGGGGTGCCTTGACATCATCTTCCAAAACATCCTTGGTGATGGCCATACAAAGATTTTGTTCCTTACGCTTGTGCCCAGGAAAATATTTGTCATCACAATTATAACAAAGGCCTTTGAGTTGACGTTCAACCATTTCTTCCCTGGTCAATTTTTCGATCTTTAGTGGAGTGGAAGGAGGAGTGGGAGTGGCTGGTTTAGGGCGAGGAATAAATGATGGTTTTCGGGTTTGAGAGGAGACAACTTGTTGTAATTCCTTATATTTTTTAGTATCTTCCACCCAAATCTGAGGGCGAGCCATGAGGACATTGACATGAATCTCATCCTTGAGGCCACTAACAAAAAATTCTCAGAAAAAAGCATCAGACATTCCCTCTATACGGAAAGCCAATTTCTCAAAAGAGGCTATAAAGCGTTCTGTTGTGCCATATTGTTTCAACTTTTTCAAATGGCCTAAATGGTTGGTCTCAGTGTCAAAGAATTCATAAATCTCTGCCACAAATTTTGTCCAAGCCACATACCCTTGGCGAACATTTTTTCTCCATTTCCATCATTGCCAATGTTCTTGATCTAAATGGAGAACACCATAACAAGGTTTTCCCAACTCATCTGTAATGCCATACAAAGAGAAATAATGTTCCATTTGAGTTTCCCAACCAGTGGGATCTGAGCCATCAAATTTGTTCACATCCACATATGGAAGGCGTAGGTCACCCTAAAAGTGATGGGATTGAAATGTCTGGGAATTATAGGAAGTTTCACCTTCGGAGTGCAAAGGTGGGTTAGAGAAGGGAAGATTTGCAAGGATATTTTTCTTGGCGCAGATCATTGTAGTGAAGGATGTAAGCTGGGTAGAAAGGTCTTGTTTGATGGTTTCCATTTTTTGCATATATGGAGTAATGCATGTTTTTATTGATGGTGGAAAAATTGGCACTGAGCTACCTCACTCCCTATTGGGTCTCTGTGAAATTAGAGCACAAGGAATTGAAGTGAGCTTCCAAGTCTTAGCTACAGGTGTGGGCCATGATGAAAATGGAAAACAAAAAGGGACGGGTGGTACCACAAAAAAAATGGGTTATGGGTGAAGTGTATCACAACGATCAGGGCGAAGAGGGGAATCCAATGGGGTAAGGCCCAAATAAGGGTGTTCGAAGGGGGTCAGGTCCATAGGAAAAAACAATTTTTTAAATAATGATAGGTATGATTGTGATAAGGGTGAAGAGAGGAATCTAATGGGATAGGGCTCAAATAATGGTGCCAACAAGATCCAGACCGTACCTTTAGCTGTAATACTCGACTTCTCAGGTACTAGAGAGTATCTTCCCAAGTTTTTTTCTCGATGGAACTATAATAGTCAGGAGACCAATCAACTTATCTATGGAGGGCTTCAAGAGATCTAGTCAGATCCATATATAGGTGTTGTTTGATGCGCTACCACTCGAAGGGGTACCAACAAGGGCTACAAGGGTGGAAAACAGAAGTGCACTTAAGTACCACTTGTATCTCCTGTGTGTCTGAATCCCCAAACGTGGGTTTATGTGTGTAATGACGTATCTCTATAGCTTTAAGACATCGGAATACGTCTCTACCCTGAAAAAAATTAACCCATAATTTTCTACCAAGGAAATTGCTCTGATACCACTTGTAGTATTCCAGATAAAAAATAGTATGGAAAACATAAATATTTTATATAGAAATGGTAGAACAGCAATGATATAACCAAAAAAATACTAGAATAACACTAGAAAGAGCACCTTGATTAATAATAGAAATGTTAACTTGCCTCTTTGAGGGGGAAACCTCCAGCAGAGCAGAGCTCTATTACACTAATATCCAAGACAAGACTTCTCATATCCTCTACTCCTATTTATACTAAATATTTCTATCCAAAAGAACAATCTAGAGGAATATCCTTCTAGAAGTGGAAGCTTCTATTAGTTCTTCTTACATTTGACTTATTCTTCCTTATTGTTAGGCCTTATTGATATCGACCTTTATTACATGGAAATATATTATTCTACCTACGTGAGGGGTTAGGGAGGTTACATCCCTAAACATTATGTCAGAAAGGTTGGTAGCTTAGTGTTAAGGATAGAATGAGTGGTCGGTTGTTAGGATTGGGGACCAACTATGAAAGAAGTTGTGTTGGTGTAGGGGATTTGGATTTGCAGTCAGCTCTGGTAATTGTAGAACAGTTTTCTGAGATAAACTCACTTGTGTTTTCATAGAAGGGTAGGATTATGAAATTGGTGAGGGATATTGTGGGTACTATGGGTAAACCTGATAGGGTACTGGAATATGTTGCGGGGGAAGATTTCCATAGGTATTCCCTTGCTAACCTTGTTGCCAAGGTTTATTTTGGTTGTGTTGTTGGGGCCATGTTGGTTGCCAAGGATGATTTTGCTTCCAAGGTATCTCAATGTTCCATTGTTGTGAATTGTAAGAAGGAAAAAACTATGAATAAGGTTCTTGTGACATACCTTGTATACATAGTTTCCATGGTTTCTTTGGAGCAACCTAAAAAGAAGGTTCAACAATCTCATTTCCTCCTTTATAAATAGCTCTCAGTCCTAGAAGTGAGGGGGAAAATTTTGTTTCATGGTCCTCTGCAAAAATAACACAAATATGTACATTGTTTAGTGGACATTGTTAGGGACCTAACCCCTCATGTAGGTAGAATAATATATTTCCATGTAATAAAGGTAAATATTAATAAGTCCTAGAAATAAGGAAGAATAAGTCAATTGTAAGAAGACCTAATAGAATCTTCCGCTTCTAGAAAGATCTTCCTCTAGATTGTTCTTTTGGATAGACCTATTTAGTATAAATAGTAGAGGGTATGGGAATTTTTGTCTTGGATATTATTGTAATAGAGCTATGCTCTACTGGAGGTTTCCCCCTGAAGAGGAAAGTGAACATTTCTCTCAATAATCAAAGTGCTCTTTCTGGTGTTATTCTGGTATTAGTTTGGTATTATTGTGGTGTTGTTCTAGTTATATCGTTGTTTATCTTCCATTTCTAGGAAATTATTTCTATGCTACATACTATTTTATATATGGAATATTACAAGCGGTATCAGAGCACCTTCCTCGGCAGAAAATAGTGGGTTAATTTTTTTTCAGGGTATAGACATATTCTGGCGTCTTTAAGCTACATAGATCTATTGTTACATGCATAAATCTGCAGTTGCGGATTCATACACACAAGAAATACAAGTGGTACCTAAGCACACATATGTTGACCACCCTTGTAACCCCTGTTGGTACCCCTTCGAGTGGTAGTGCATCAGACAACTACTGTATACAGATCGACCTAGATCTCTTGAATCCCTCCATAGATAAATCGATAGGCTTCCTGACTACTATAGTTCCACCAAAAACAACACTCAGGAATATACTCTCTAGTACTTGGGTAGTCGGGTAGTAAGGATAAGGGCACGTTCTAGCTTCCTTAGTTGGTGCCCTGAGATATTTGGCCGAGTACTACTATTGGACCCCGACTGTATATTAGAGAGCTATAGCACAGGGAAAAACCTCGTCTATAGAACACTTGAATACCCTAACCCTTGGGATGGAAACAAAAACAAAACATACAAGATCTATTTCCATGTAATTGTGTCTCCTACATTCGGGTTGCAAAATTACTACACTTTTCTTCCTGTTAATCATTTGGGCATTTTGTCACTGTAGTATTGTTTAGATCAGAGTATAACTCCACATGAGTAAAAATAAATAAATTATGGATCCTGTTGGCACCATTATTTGAGACCTATCCTGTTGGATTCCTCTCTTCTCCATTATCGTAGTCATACCTATCATTTTTCAGCAATTTCTTTTTTGGACCGGACCCCCTTCCAACACCCTTATTTGGGGTTTACCCCATTGGATTCCACTCATCATACTAATAGTTGTGATACAATTCACCCATAACCCATTTATGTGTATTCCCACCCTCCCATTTTTGTGTTCCCTCTTCATCATGGCCCAAAACTGTAGCCAAGACTTGGAAGCTCGCTTCAATTCCTTGCACGCTAATTTCATATAAACCCAACAAGAAGTCAGACAACTCAGTGCCAATATTGGCACCATCAATAAAAACATGCATTCCTCCATTGATGCCAAAATAGAGGACCTCAAACAAGACCTCTCTACCCAGCTTGAATCTTTCACTACGATGATTTGCGCCAAGCTGCATATCCCTGTAGATCTTCCCTCATCTGACCCACCTTTGCAAACCGAAGGTGAAACTTCCTCTCATTCCTAGAATTTTCAGCCCCATCACTTTCAGCGTGACCTACACCTTCCACGTGTGTATGTGACCAAATTTGATGGCTCGGATCCCACTAGATGGGTAACTCAAATGAAACATTATTTCTCTTTGTATGGAATTACATATGAGTTGGCCAAACTCTAGCATGGTGTTCTCCATCTAGATCAAGAACTTTGGCAATGGAGAAAAAATGCCCACCAAGGGTATGTGTCTTAGACACACTTTGTGGCAGAGATTTATGGATGCTTTGACACTGAAACCAACCATTTAGGTCGTTTGATGAAATTGAAACAATATAGAACAATGGAAGACCTTATAGCCTCTTTTGAGCGATTGGCTTTCTGTACAGAGGGCATGTCCGATGCTTTTTTATGAGAATGTTTTATCGGTGTCCTCAAAGATGAGATTCGTGCCCATGTCCTCATGTCTCGGCCTCAGAGTTGGGTGGACACTAATAAAAGAGATAAGGAATCACAACATGTTGTATCTTCTCCAAACCAAAAACCCTCCTTTATTTTTTGCACTAAACCATTTACTACCACTCCTCCTTCTACTCCACTAAAGATCCATAAATTGACCAGGGCAGAAATGGTTGAACGAAAACTCAAAGGCCTTTGTTATAATTGTGATGACAAATATTTTCCTATGCACTAGGGTAAGCAACAACAACTTTTTATGGCCATATCGGAGGATGTTTTGAAAGACGATGTTAAGGCTCCCCTTGTGGTCGTGTCACCTGAACCCTCTGACATGACCCCTCCCTCAGACCCTCCCAAAGTAGAACTGGTCATTTCCCTAAATGCTCTCACTAGTTTCTCTGCTCCCCAAACCCTGAAGCTAATTGGTTACATTAAGAATAGGAAGGTCATCATTCTTATTGATAGTGGAAGAACCCATAATTTTATTCATCGCTACATTTCCTAAGAAACTAATTTCTATATTCATGTCGTCAATAATTTTCAGATCATGATTTCCAACGGTGGGTCCATGAAATTTGGAGGGCATTATGAGAATGCATGTCTTCAAATTGGTCAGTACCACATGAAATCTCATATGTTTTATATCGACATGGGCGGTTGTGAAATTGTGTTGGGTGCAAAATGGATAAGGAATTTGGGTCCCATTCTCATGGATTTTAAAGAATTAACCATGCAATTCAACTACGAGGGAAAAAAATATAAGTTCCAAGGCATCACCATCGGTTCCCCAGAGATAATCAGTTCCCATTGCATGGAAAATCTGCTAAAAAAAGGTCATTCTGGCATTATTGCACAACTCCATGCCATTTAAGCCACTGAGACACCCTCTGTGCCACAAGACCTCCAATCCATCCTCTCTAAACATCAATCGGTTTTTTCCACTCCCTAGGGAATCCCTCCTTCCTGTGGTGTTCATGATAATTCCATTCCCCTTGTCCCTGGAATCCTTCCTCCCAATATCCGTCCCTATCGTCATCCTTTTTCCCAAAAAAATGAAATTGAGAAAATTGTTCAAGAATTGCTCAACGCAGGTATTATCCACCCTAGTATGAGCCCCTACTCTTCTCCCATGGTCATGTTTCTTAAGAAATAAGGTTCTTTGTGCATGTTTCCTAACTTTCGTACCCTCAAAAAACTCACCATTAAAGACAAATTTCCCATTCTTGTCATTGATGACCTCTTGGATGAATTGAGTGACACCTAGTTCTTTACTAAACTTGATATTTGTTCTGGCTACCACTAGATACGTATGAATGAGGCATACATTCCTAAAACTGCATTTAGAACTCATGAGGGCCACTATGATTTTTTGGTCATGCCGTTTGGCTTGTGTAATGCTCCCTCCACTTTCCAAAGCCTCATGAATCATGTCTTCCATCCTTTTCTCTATCATTTTGTCTTAGTTTTATTTGATGATATCCTCATCTATAGTAAAACCTAGACAACCCATATTGCTCATGTGTATAGAGTTCTCCATCTACTCTCTCAGCACCAACTTTTCCTCAAACAATCTAAATGTGTTTTTGGTGCCTCAGAAGTCGAGTACTTAGGTCATATTGTTGGAAAGGTTGGTGTCAGAGTGGATCCTAAAGATATTGAACCTAGGCAATATTGGCCTCACGCAAAGACTCTTAAAATATTGCATGGATTTATGGGTTTAACAGTTTATTATCGCATGTTTGTTAAGAATTATGGAAATATTGCGACACCTCTCACTAATCTACTTAAAAATAATTCTTTCACTTGGACTCCAACAACTTCTCAAGATTTTCAAACCTTGAAGATGGCCATGTGAACCACTCCAGTCTTGGCCCTTCCTAATTTCAAAAATATCTTCCTCCTGGAATGTGATGCTTCTGGGAAAGGAATCGGAGCAGTCCTTATGCAAGAGGGTCAACCTTTGGCCTTTACCAACAAACAACTGTCAGAGTAACATTTGGGAAAATCAATCTATGAAAAGGAAATGTTGGCTATTCTGCATGTCGTGGATCTTTGACGCCCTTATCTATTGGGGAAATGCTTCCAAATTACGACATATCATCAAAGCCTCAAATATTTTCTGGAACAATGCCTTTCCTCCCTAGAGAAAAAAAAATGGGTGGCTGAGCTCTTTGGATATGATTATGAGATCATTTACAAGAAAGGAAAAGACAATGTGGTTGCTGATGCACTTTCCAAAAATATGAAGATGAGGGGTCCCTTTTTTCTCTCTCCTTCATTGTACCAGATTGACTCCAAGTTGTTCGCTAGGAATGTCTACACGATCCAAAAAGTTCACATCTGATACAACAATTACAGGCCAATTCTCCAGTTTCCCCATGGTACTCTTGGCTCAATGATGATCTTCGATACAAATTCCGTTTTTATTTAAGTAAACAGTAAAAAATTAAATCCATAGTACTTTTTGAGCTTCATGCTACACCCACCGTTAGGCACTCAGGGTTTACCAAAATCTATGACCGATTCAAATGTTCTTTTTTCTAGGATGGTATGAAACAAGATGTTCACAATTTTGTGGCCTAATTTGATGTTTTTTAACGCAACAAGGGAGAAACATTCAAAGGTCCTGGCACACTACAACCACTTCCGATTCCAACTACTATTTAGAGGGATATCTCTATGAATTTTATTGTAGGCTTACCTAAATCGGGCAATAAATCAATCATCATGGTGGTAGTTGATCGTCTTTCCAATCATGCTCATTTCTGTTCTCTTCAAAACCCATTTACACAATCCACTATGGCTCAATGTTTCATGGATCAG
>JASDQU010103470.1:376915-387523 GCA_032191745.1 Picea mariana | reverse complement strand
GATTCCAACTACTATTTAGAGGGATATCTCTATGAATTTTATTGTAGGCTTACCTAAATCGGGCAATAAATCAATCATCATGGTGGTAGTTGATCGTCTTTCCAATCATGCTCATTTCTGTTCTCTTCAAAACCCATTTACACAATCCACTATGGCTCAATGTTTCATGGATCAGATCTTCAAGCTTCATGGCATGCCTCATTCTATTGTTTTTGATCGCGGCCCAACTTTCACCAGCAATTTTTGGTAAGAAATATTCAAGATACAAGGAACCCAATTGCATCTCAACACAACTTATCATCCCCAGACGGATGGTCAAACTCAAGTTGTCAACAAGTGCTTGGAAACATATTTGAGGTGCTTTGCATCAGAAAGGAAAAATCAATGGCATCAATAGTTACCACTAGCCATAAATGGTTACCACTAGACATATTTATTATAAATAGGAGTATAGGGTACGAGAAGTTTTGTTTTGGATATTATTGTAATAGAGCTCTACTCTGCTAGAGGTTTCCCCCTCGAAGAGGCAAGTGAACATTTCTCTCCGTAATCAAAATGCTCTTTCTGGTGTTATTCTGGTATTATTTTGGTATTTTTGTGGTGTTTTTCTAGTTATATCATGTTTTATATATCATTTCTAGGTAATTATTTTTATTCTACCTATTGTTTTATATCTGGAATATTATAGACATTCTCTTGGAGGGTACATTTTCATACATCGATGACAAAAAATAGTTAAATCTTCATTTTCCCCTTCTTTCTTCTTTTTAATTTTTATTGTGTCTAACTGTGAGTTGAGAGTACCGAGGATTTATGTTTTAAAATATTCTAATAAATTTCCTAACTCCACCCTTGTTACTCCCCTTGTAGAAGATTTAGTTACCTTGGAAAAAGTGTCCCTTATCCCCTTACCATATTTGGCACTGCTCAAATATTTTCTGCACAAATTACAAATATCAGTAAATGGTAAGTGAGAAATATCTTTGGAACCCATCAGATTAAGTACATCTATTTATTCTTCCAACATTTCCCTCAGAAAAAAAGTTATGGTTGTCTCATCACTTAGTGTTCCTAGTTCAGTCTTTTGGAGGCGTGCTAGAACCCTTGCAGAAATTCAGAAGCAAGGGAACCTTTGCATATTACCATCTTTTCCTTTGCCAAATTTGTCATGTCATGAGAAATAAAAATAGAAATAACTAACTAAACTATCCTTCTGCCATTTACCTTTTAACATATCCCCAACAACAATGCCAAAAATGTTGGGTTAATTAATTGTTGTAATAAAAACCCTGTTTACTTGTAAAACATGTTCATAGACTGATGAGCTATAAAAAAACCATGTGTGGTTAAAGGATCAAATTTTAAACTACTATAAATTTTCTATCTTCTCAGGAGACAAGCAAACCATGCTCCAAACCAATCATTTACTAAAATACCATCAAGCAAACCTTAATTTTTTCCACATAATGAATATCAAATATGAGTAGAAATGGAATAACTTGTATGTCATGCATATATATCTAATCTATGCATGATCATGTTCTCTAGTCTATTCTCATCTTAATTCCCAATCTGTAGGTATCAAGGGTTCAGACACTAAAAATATTAAAGTGGTGATAGAAAACTTAAAGGTAGAGACTAGTAACTAGTTATTTTCATCATATCTCCTTCTAGGATCCAAGATGAAATCTTTCACTTTTAGAAACTAAGTGTTCATGCTCTATTTATGAGTTTATATATGATAATAAGAATTCAAATCACTTGTCAAAAACTAATGAAACATGGTGTTAACTATAGTCATAGATTTTACTCCAACTAATTTTGTTAATCAATTAACTGTAAGGATGGTGAATCCCCATTCAATGCTATTAATCTTATATTGAATCTATTAGTCTAGATATAAAACTCATGAACAATTAATATAATGATTAACCCATAATCAATACACTCAATGCAATGAACATGTGGTGTTACTACACTTCCTTGGTAGAAAGGTATTGTTTACAAAGAGGTGCAACTCAACTGTCATGCATTGTTTAGTATTAGCTCTGTGATAGGAATTGTTAGTACTAGTTTTGATATAGTCATTGGCGTGCACCTTGATTGATATTAAAGGGTCAAAATTAAAATAAGAAGGTCAAAGGAGATATTATAGGGCTCACACATCAAATAAGCAATGCATATGGTCGAGAACCTAAGAATCTGCGATGAAAAAATAAACCTCTAAGGGCTTGGGACTCAGTTTTAAATACCCAAGCACTTATCAGGAGAATCAAAGGCACTTCTCTCATCCAAATCAAGTTTAAGCTCATGCCCAAATGGAGATACATCATATAACCAAGGATTAAAAGGAAATCATAGGAAGAGTTGTGAAACCTATTATCCGATGGATTCAAGCGAGCTCGATCAACAATGGAGGAAACATGTCGCATAAAACAAGTGTACATGAGTCAACACAAAATCAGGGAGAGACAATGGTTTTAAGTTGTTACATGTCAAAGAGTACACGGTGTCTCATGGTAAGATACATAAATAAAAACCACTCCCCTAGGGTCACGACAATGATATTTTGGTCCCACCAGGATTGCACATTCACCAACTCATCACTTATCTGACCATTCACGCAGCACCACCTAGAGCCAACATAGTAGTTCACCTGGACACCGAGGAAGTTGAGAAAGGCTTGAAAGGTTAGCTATATTTATTTCAATCCTATCAAAGATCACCTTCTATGGTAAGGAGGCACACCAGAGTTTTCAGTTTCCATGTTATATTTATCCATACATATGACGAGCCCAAGAAGTCAAGCCCAAGATGACACTTCAGTGCCAACGATATTCATTGATGGATATTGTATTATATTAACCATATCACTAGGAGATTCTCTATGCTACATGCACAATGGGGCTTCAAAGGTGCACAATAGGGTATCCAACCCAAACTATTTGTTCATTGATATGAGAAAATTTGACACAAGCAGGTTGGATGGATCACAGATAGTCCCACAGAGAATGAATAAGACTATGCATGGGATTTATATAGGAAATAGAGGGTCCCACAATGCCAGTTAAGTGGAGAGAGGAAGCACTTGCCAGAATGAATCTCTCTGGTCAAGGATTTCTAGTAAGTAATCCCAAACTCTTCGAGTAGCCCAGTTTTCTGTTAGCGAGACTCTTTCACTTCCACTTCACTTCCGTTCCACTCTTTTTAGTCTATTTTCGGTATAGCTCATATTCTATCACACAATTATTCTCTTGAATGAACTGATTTGGAGCTACCCCATGTCCACATATGCATGTTGACGTCATCATGACATTATCCAAATTTTTCACTTTTTTCAAATCTCAAAGGATATAAACCATAGGGAAAAAAGATGCGTGTATGAAAACAAAGGAACGCGAGAGAATGTTTTAGGAGAGTGGGAATATGCTTTGGTATCCTACCAAATATGATATCTACCATCATGTTCTCCATCCTTCACCCATCATCATGTCCCTTCATGCAGTCATCAAAAGATAACAATCATTGTCTTGACGTGCTCATTCACTCATGTCCCATATCTTAATAGATTGGGATAGGCGTGACTAGTCATGTCACTCCATCAACTATCTCACAAAACACCTATCAAGTTCATATAAGAAAGAGCAGGGAGACCAAAGAAAAACCAATCTGCAAGTAGTTTATTTTTTGCTGATACAAATATCTTGATGTCCAATATAGAAAATGATGATACACTTGTGCAAACCTCCTTCACAAGAGGATATTATCAACCATATTGGCTACAAAAATGGGGAAAAGTTGATCTATGCATCGCTATGGAAAGAATGCCCTTCTCAGGTATAATAAGTGAAACCGATAAATTCGAAGGGAATTCGAGAGTCTACCCTAATGTGTAGTTGTATCAATTGATCGACCTGAGGTAGAAGCTCGAGGCAAGAGATTTCAAGCTTCGATCATTGATATCTTACACCAGAAATCAAAGAGGCCTAAGAAGAAAGTGCAGGTAGGCCTTTCAACCAATCAACAACCCAAATCATTCCATGGTTGAATGATTCCATGCCTACAGAGGAAGAACTCATAGATCCAACTGAAAATACCCATCTTAAGTCTCAATCAGACGAAAAGAACACAACCCATCAAGCACCAACACATTAGCTTTGGGGGTAAAAATCTATTTTTACCCGGTTAAATGAATAAAAATTAGTTGAGAAGCCGAAAGCAGGTAGGATGTCATAGGTGGTATCGAGATTTTCACAAGATGAAATTGATCTTCAAGAAGAAGTATTGGTCCAAACAAGCGATTTTCCCTTAAGTAAAAACAACTATAAATTGACAGAAGGAACTCATTTTTATGGTCAAAACTTTGGGGAATTTAAGAGTATCTTATAACCAAGTTGTTTGATCAAAGATCCCATTAGACACAAACCAATTTCCAGGCTATAGGCTGCAAGAGATTCATCCCCTGCATTATGATTTAGTCCATGCTCCTTTTTGTGTATGTGCTCTTATAAAATCCATCCCTCTCATTTCATGGCTTCTTGTATCAAATCCCCATTAAAAAAATCTCGAGTAGCAAGTTTTATGACATGTACAATGTTATTGCATGTTGTTTAGCTTATGATATTGAAGTGATTTCCTTTGAATGTATGACCACTTCATGTCATTTTTTCATGTATTTAATGATGTGTAGAGGCTACCTCCATGGATTTGAGTATAGGAAAATGTTTACTTTTTGATGCATGGTTTAATGATCTGGTATATCTATTAGAACTAATGAATTATTAATTGCTTAGCACATTATTATGTCCATAGGCTGTGAGATTCACCTTAAAGTTGCCTTACATGTCTATCATGTATTTCTTCTGTATTTTCCCCTTATCAAAATTAAATCAAACTATCTAAAGAACTTGTGGACACATTCCTCTTCATTTTGAATGTCCTAGTATTGGTTTTGGTAATATTTGAGGGCCAGGAGTTTTATAAGAGAGAGAGAAAATATTACCCAAAAATTTTCATATTTTTTGTTGTTAATCAATATGGTTTTAAGACTCGCTCTGGGTCTTAGCCCCTAGGGTGCCTTGGCATAGTTCCATTTCCAGCATGGAACATCTCGAGGGATAACGCATGAAATGGCATCATTTATAGGGAACACAATTTGAATATATATTTCCCTGGGGATATGAAATTGTAAATATGATATTGAAAGGTGAATGAGTTTCAGACACTCGACTGTTAAGTTGTTTCACCCGGTGACTCCACAGGAAAAATATATGGCATCTAATATAAGATATACCAAAAGAAACCCAGATTTTGATCGTACTCCAGTATACTCAGATCTCGAGAAGCTCATAACCTGGAGAAAACTTAGAGAACATCAAATACTTCACCTCTAGGTAACCCTAATTTGGAAACTTCTCATTCTATTATTCATGTAGGTAGTGAATTCTTGGAGCTAGTTGATATACCAATTGATTCTACTTCTGATTATAAACTACTTCCTAAATCCTTAATAGATTTATAGAATTCACCTTTAGGGTTCCATCAAGAAGTGAGCCCTTCCATTAAGCCCTCTCTAAAAAAACCTATTAACCCTCCATCTGATGAAGCCCATAAAATTATCTTGCAGAATGTCATGTCTAATTTAGGAGGAGGAAGAAATTGGGGAAATCAACCTGCCCCACCACCCTTAAAACCTTAGTTCATGGCCTGATTTGGCCCTTTAAATATTCCTTCTCATGTCCATGACCTAACTGAAAATTATGTGAACCTGTTACCCAAATATAGTGGTGAACCAACTCTTTATGTTGAAGAACACCTAACATCCTTCTAGGATTTCATTGATAACCTGTTCATGGAGCATAACGATGTCTTCATGAGGTTTTTTTTTTCAGAACCTAGAGGGAGATGTTTGTAAATGGTTCATAGAGATACCCATGGCCTCTATTGACAGTTTGAAGGCTCTTGAATCTACATTCATGAAGAAATGGGAGAAGAAGAGGGACAAATTGTATTACCTAACTGAATTTGGGTCCCTCAAGAAGAAAGTAAGCAATATGTTTTTGATTTTAATAGAAGGTTTAATAATATTTACAATAAGATTCCGAGAGAAATAAATTCTTTGCAACAAGCAACCAAGTTCACATATGCTGGGGATTTTGATGCATATTTTTCCATGGCATTAAGAGAAAAGATATCCCCCAGTTTGTTGATAAAGAACAATTTTTATAACCCTAATTTTCACCAGGCATGCATACCTAGCAGCAAGCCATCTTACTTACTATTTTTTCCAAGCCAATACTGAGTAGCTCTTCTTAAAAACCAATTTTTTTAAGATGTATGCACCCTACACCACTACTTCCCACATATGTACGCTAGCTACACCATTACTGCACACGTATGTATGCTAGTTGCACCATTACAACCCGCATATACCCACAAAAGTTGCAAAAAAAAAAGTTGCAAGGGAATACAGGCTTTTGGGTAGTTTCCTAACTAATTGACTGCCCATAGCCCGCCAACCAACCGAATAACTATATTTTTGGCATATAAAAGAAGGTTTAGGGGCCCCATTCTAAGGAGAAGAATGAAAGCATTGAAACTCTACCCATTTCCTAATCCCCCCTTGCCCCAATAATTTGCAACCACATTTTGAGTTTGAGCCAGAATTCCCCATTCTTTCCCCTTTTTCCTCATCCATAAACCTATGCCTATTCTCCAGAGAGAAGTGTGAGAGAAGAAGGATATATGGAAATGGTTGGATCTTGGTGAAGAGGAGCCCAGGACCGGGTTCGAGGAGTCGTCACCGATCTCGTTTTGTAAGTGAAATTATGAGATTAATATAAAGAAGTACTTTTGTTGTCCCGCCATATGATGTGTTTGATCTCTATGTACGATTTACATTTTTTTATGACATCTAACCCATTAATCCATATATAGAATGCTTGTTCGCAGTTTCTTGTTTGTCTTTTGGTGAATGTAGGTCAGCCTTGGGAGGATATTTGCAGTCGAGAAGCAACCAAATGCATTTGGATCGACACCGGACGCAGAGTTCAAGGTAATACTACCGGATCCCTATACTTTGTACTTTATATATGAATGTGGGGTGTTGTCGGGATAGTGGTTAAAAGTAGGAGACTTTAGACGGTTAGCTTTGCCTTCACTTTATAACCCTAGTGTATTCCATAGGGGGGTTTTTCCACTATAGCAGAATTGGCGACCATACTGGGAAGCCTCTAGGGTTTTTAAGGGATTTCTATTTTTGGGTATTTTTAATTGGTTTATTTACTGTTTTTGAGTTTCAGTAAGTTTTTGTGTCTGTAAGGGATTATTTTCTTCCATACCAGTACTCCATGCCTGTTCTTGACTGTTATTTTTTTTTCTTCTTCTTTTTAGATAATTCACTGAGGTGTACGCGGTCTACAGTGGGTCTGCATGCGTACATATGCACCCTATCTTTGGACAACTTGCGTACATACGGAGGCTGCTGAAGTATTAGTTGCATGCCTGTGTCAGGAAAATCTTTTAAAGAAGAGGCAGTTATCCTCTTCCCTGTGAAGCCATATTTCTCAGGGGTTTTCTTGATTTATCCCTAGTCTCTGTTTCATACAGTCTTTGACCTAGGTCTGATAGCAGTTAGCTTTTTCTTTATCAAGTTTCTTGTGTTTTCTTGATTAGGGTTTGAGACAAGTTTTGTGAGTTTTTCTGTTTAACTTGTTTAGTACTATCAGTAACTCTCTGCGAGCCGCAGTAGACCAGAAGTTGGTTTTTGGTCTCGTCTTGTCTTCACTTTTCCATTTTTACTTGCTTTAGAAGAAGATAAAAGAATTCATTTTCAAGTTTCTTATTTTGGAGCATATAAAAAAAAATAAGAAGCTTTCAGTTTCTTGTTTGGTTAAGTAGTTAGGTCAGTTGTTTTTTCAGAAAGAAGAGTGCTTTCTTAAGTTCTTTACTGAATACTTAGGACTTTAAGTAGCTCATAGTCGAGCAAAATTCAGTTTTGATTTTTTTMTTTTAAAATATCTTAGAAATAAAAGTTAGTTAGAAAAGTTAGTTAAAGAGTGTTCAATTTGCAAATCTTTGTTTGTTGAAAAAAGAAGTAATTCTGTTTCCAACATTTGTTATTCTCTTTCGTCTCTTAACAAACACCATTAGTTTCATTTTCGGTCCTTTGACTTAAGATAAACCACTTAAAATTAACGCTTAATTAAAACTAATCATACTTTGTGTTTGTAGGGTCCATTAACTAGATTAGGCTAGAGCCTTGATTTAGGTTGGAGAGGAAACTCTTCAAGGCTATAAAACAAACATAGGAGTCTGTTCTAGGGAGTGAAAAAGTCCAGTAACGTGGAAACTATCAGGAATCCCCCTCTAACATAGGGGATAAACACGAGGTCATGTGTGGAAAGGTAGCAGAGATAACCCCTCCAAAGTCGGATCAATCGTAGTGGAGGAACACATATAGAGGACTATCTTGGGATTATGTTAATAGCATTTGAGATGGAGCTTCATGGGTCTCAAATCCATTCGAGGTCCTCATTCATCTTTCAGAACACTTTCTTTCGATACCCTCGATAGGTTTCAGGCTTGTTACCCTACTCATTGCGATCCACCCAACTATCAATTGTACCCACCTTGTAATTGTTCATGAGCTGAAAACCTAGTTGCCTTTAATTTTAGGGACTTACACAGGTGACTGCGGGGGTATACCGCAGTACCTAGGGTAGACATCGGGCCACGCTTTGCAGAGTATACCCGGAGGGTGCTTCCATGTTCGAGGTGAACTTACACCGGTAAGTTGCTCTAGTGTTGGTTGTTGTAACTACTCTTCCAACTAGTAATAGTGGTTTTCTTGCTACATCTCATAGGAAATTTTTCTAGTGTGTGTTTAAGACTTCAACGATAGAAAGCCTTAGTGTTTCGTTGATCCTCTCACACAATGGAAGATCAAGATCTCTGCCAGTCACGAAGGCTTTTGGGCCTATTGCCGGTTAACTTGGAGCCACTACCGCCACCACGAAGGTGAATACTTGACTAGGAAGGGTCATTTGAGGTAATCGGGCCATAGGAAGCAGTACCCAATCCATATCCGAGAGGATAAAATTTGTTTCTGGAGAGACCAACTATTTCTGACCTTGGAGCAGAAGCTCTCGGTCCGTATAACTCTCCTATCACTGACTTGTCGACGCCACTTCTGATACAGATTTCCCCTCCAAGGGTAACGTATTAGGAACATCAGATAATCCTACAAGCAATAATGGAATCAAATGTTGCTACTTCATCAGGGAGTCCTCATACTTTGTCTATGATTACCACAACCGAGGGTGTTCTGCCTCCTAACTCACCTTCCCAGGTCCCGACCACTATGGTCTCGACCGCCTCTACGTCGGGTAGTGGTCCGATTCCGTCCATGGCGGCGATCACTGCACCATTTACGCAGAGTGTGACGGGCCCTCCGTTTTCATACGAGATGCCCAACTTTGACATGAACTTGGTCCTCTCCTACTACACCTTACAGACTTTGGGTCTGGGGCCAGGGAGCTCAAACTCTCCTCTGCAAGGGTCCATGGGGGGCACCTGATCCCCTTATAATGCTTTCCCTTACCGAGGGGATCATATACCTCCATCGTCTCCCTCACTTGGCGACGCTCCTTAGCAACCTATATGGCCAACCATGAACTACAAATTGGCTAGAGAAGGTAGTCAAGGACCTTCTTCTAGTACCACATCGATGGGTTCTTTGTCATTCTCTTTGTTCGACGCATTTGGTAACAATGCATTCTCGTCAGCTACCA
This sequence comes from Picea mariana, assembly GCA_032191745.1. Classification (NCBI taxonomy): domain Eukaryota; kingdom Viridiplantae; phylum Streptophyta; class Pinopsida; order Pinales; family Pinaceae; genus Picea; species Picea mariana. The sequence goes on along the minus strand of JASDQU010103470.1, from coordinate 377,732 downwards.
CCTCGACCGGGGGAAACCCTGGTTTTGGATCACAAAATCCTATGCAGGGTACTATTCCTGCACAGGGGGCACACACTTCTCAAAGACCATGGAATCTATGGTAGGGATTAGTTCCCTCGTCAGGGATGTCAATCAGGGGAAACTCCTTCCATGGTCAATGGAACCCTGAGCAAGGCTCAGGACCTATGCCCGTCGGATCGGCAGGGGGAAACCCTTTACAGAACCTTTGGAAGACTACGTCAAGAGAAATCCATTATCATCCCTCAACATCCTACTATAGAGGTCAGCCGATGATGTCTCAACAAGCGCAACATCCTAATGTCGACATGGGCCATGTTTTTTACCAGAACCCAGGCCAACAACCTAACTTTTTCTGGCAACCTGGTGCCAGGAAAATCCCATGCTCCTATCCTTCTATACATACTCAACAACCTAAGCTACCATTTATGGAAATATTTCATTTTCCAGACTTGTCAAGATTATTGAATGACCCAATCTATCACAATCCCCGTTGGCCTACTATGCCGACCAAGTTTCCCTCAGACATTCCAAAGTTTGAAGGCAATCCTAACGAAGATCTAGGCGATCATGTGACCACATTTCATCTATGGTGCTCATCCAATTCTTTGAGGGACAACTCCGTTTAGTTCCGTCTGTTTCAACGCACTCTTATCAAGAGTGTCGCGAAATGGTACATCGATCTCAACCACTCAAGATACTCTACTTTTGGAAAATTGGCAATGGTTTTCTTAAACCTTTTTCAATTACCTGTGAGATACGATCTCGGCACAAAATTGTTGGCAAACTTTGAGCAGAA
>JASDQU010103470.1:322241-364879 GCA_032191745.1 Picea mariana | reverse complement strand
ACTATGATCCTTCAAATCCAACCAAATACACTCACGAAGATCGAATGGACGAAATGTCTAGACTAATAAGAAATATGAAAAACAAAATATCTAGATTTGAAATGGAGAATGGTAATGCTAATAAATTCTCTCAAGAAGGAGGGGTGAGGAAACCTAATCATCTTAGGAGGCATTTTAATCCTCAAATAATGAGGAGAGAAAGAAGAAACGATGAGCAACCCATTCAACCTCCTATCTGAACTAATGAGCAGAATAACCTGATAATAGAAGAAATATATAAAGGATACATTGATAACCTAGAGGACATACATTTATTGCAAGAGGAAAATAATATGATGCACCTAAATCAAAATGATTATGAAGACTCTCTCAACATAATAAAGGAAACCACCAAAAATGGATCCAGTGAAGAAGTAGTATCCTCTTCTCAGTACATGATGTTTGTTGATGCATTGCAGGCTCGGATGCATAGGAAGTATGACTTCAGACCTAGACATAGGGTTTTTAATGAGGAAAACCAACCACAACATAAGAATATTAGCACAAGTATTTCTATGGATAAAGTCAAAGAACTGAAAGATATTATCAATACTAAAGAATTTGGTGAAACTTCAAAGGAAGAAAAAGAGGTAAAGGGGCTTGAGGAATCAGTTTCACCCTTCAATATTGAGAAAGAGCTTTCCAAAATCAAGATCCCAGTCCCATTGGATGAATTGGCTAAAAATCCATCATACCACAAGCATATTGAAAACATCATACAAGGGAAGATCCCAGTAGGTCCACTTGAAACTGTGAATTTACGAGATGAGTCTCCTACTACAGTTTTTGGTCCTCACATAGATGAAAATCATGATCCAATTACACCTTTCTATGTGACCCTAAACATCCATGAAAATATGATATACAATTGTATGCTTGACTCTGCAGCATCTCATAACCTTATTCCAAAGTTATTAATGGAGAAGTTGGAGTTAGAAATAACCAGACCTTATCATAACCCTCTTTCAATGCCAAGAAGGTAAAATGTGATGGGTTGATCAAAGATATGGTGGTTAATTTAGCCCAATTTCATGTAAAACTTATCATGATGGATGTGGTGGTGGATTATGTACCTGCAAACTATGGCATTATTTTATCTAGAACTTTGTCAAGAAAGCTAAGAGGTACAATGCATATGTACATGAGCTATGCTATTGTGCTAGTCTTTGGAGGAGAAATTCGAAGATTGTGCAGATAAACTATTGGTTGTGGAGCCTGATTATCTTCCTAATTTATATGCAGGTATTCCTAGCCTCCTTCTGCTAGGGTTTCAAGCGATGGCCCCCGAATGAAGGAGGTTCGAGGGGGGCCTACCCCACCATCTAGGGGCCATGTGGGCCCCCATATAAGGGTTAGGGGGCATATTTCCTGGGGAATTGTTTTTGGGAAAGTTTCCTTGTAAAATATTGTAAGTTCATAGTCAATCCAGACTATTCATTTATAAATTCATAGATCTAACGGTAGAAGTTATGTTAGGTTTTTCACCCAAAAAAAGGCAACCCATTTTGTATGAGGGAATTGTATTGCGGATGTCTATGTGAGTGGATATTTTATTCTGAGAGAGGAGACTGTGAGAGAAATAAGAGAAAGTTACAATGGGTGTGATGTAGTTGTATCCCTTCATTTTGCTGGATAATAAAAATGAAGGACCTGACAATTTCTCTGGTGGATGTAGCCCACACTAGGTGAACCAGGTATATATGTGTCTCTATTGTATTTTGTATCTTCTGTGTTTTATTTCAGCATTTGTTTTATTTTATTTCCCCACAATCCTATTTTTCCAACAAAAACAAAGTTTTCCTATGTAGTCAGTGACCAAAATAACTTTGTAAATCACCCCATATATGTTGTTGATGAAGACTTGGGTTGTTTCATCGTCACAGTAAATGAAGAATACAAAGAATCCATGATTCCTGTAAGCCCTATTGTGAGCTCCGATCAAGAATTTCATGGCATATGGAAGATGTATTTTGATGGAGCATTCTCAAAGGAATGAGTGGGAATTGGAATAGTCCTTATCTCCCCTCAAAAAGAATAAATCCATTTTTCCTATAAATTGGAGTTCGAGGCTACTAATAATGTAGCTGAGTATGAGGCCCTTATTCTTGGTTTCGAGGTAGCAAGGAAGATGTAGATCATCAAGTTGGTAGAATTTAGGGATTCAAAACTTGTGGTTCATCAAGTCAAAGGCTACTATCAAACAATAAATCCTAGGATGAGGGCCTAAATGAATCATGTATGGTATTTAATTAACATTTTTTTATGAATCTTTTAATATCACTATTGTTTCAAGAGAATTGGATCAAAAAGTTGATTCCTTAGAAATAACAAATAACACCTTTAAAACCCCTATTGTCCCCCAAATGAGATATGTGATTGAGATGAGATACTGACCTTCCATCCCTGATAATATAAAATATTGGCAAGTGTTCGAAGATTATCAATAGATCAAGTGATTCAGGGAGATCATAGATGAATTTTCCAACACACATGTAGATTCGAATGATGAGGGAAATGGGAAAACTACGGCTAAAACAAAGATGCAAATGGCCTCCGAGTTCAGTGAGTAAATGGTTGGGCATAAGTTCCTTCAAATGAAGAATAAATTTATCCCTAAAGTACTGGTATCCCTGGAGTAGATTTGGATAACAATGATGTACCCATAAAGCCTACAATATTTCCCAAATATGACAATGTTGAAGAATGCAACATTGCGACAAAACACGAGACAAAATTCATAAATTTTTCCAAAGAAATCCCCCCAAGAACAAGGTGGAATACTTTCAATTGTTCAAAGAATATATGGATATCTCTACTTGGAAGTATGAAGGCCTGAAGGCCTATGATACCAACATCATACAACATAAGATATCATTCAATCCTAGCACTAAGCCTTTTAGGTAGAAGTTAAGGCAAGTTAACCCCTTGTTGCTACCAACACTTGATACGAAGGTGAGAAAGTTACTTGATTCTCAAATCATCATTACCCTTAGATATTTTGAATGGGTAGTGAATTTGGTCCCAATTACGAGGAAGAGTGGAGAGATAAGGATTTGTTTGGACTTCAAGAACCTGAACAAATGCTCACTAAAAGACAATTATCATTTTCCCAAGATGGATCATATACTTCAGAAAATGGTGGGAGCCAATAGGATTTCCACGATGGATGGTTTATTGGGATATAATCTGGTAGAAATGCACCCTAATGATAGGGAAAAACAACCTTCACAACCCCATGGGGAGCTTTCGTGTATGATAAAATTCCCTTTGGTATGATAAATGCAGGAGCTACATTCCAACGAGCCATGAATATATCCTTCATGGGAGATAAGGATAGATTCATTATCATATATCTGGATGATGTGACTATCTTCTCCAAAACAGATGAGGACTACATTGAGAACTTAAGGAAGACTTTTGTGAAGTGTCATAAATTTTTCCTATCTTTGAATCCAAAGAAGTTCTACTTTGCTATGAATGCGGAAAATGCTTGGGTCATATAGTGTCAAAATAAGGAGTAAAGATACATCCAAAGAGAGTGGAAGCGATAAAAAATATAGCTATACATAGAAACAGGAAAAAGGTGCAAACGTTTCTCGGCCGAATCAACTTCCTAAGGAGATTTGTCCCCAACTTTGTTGAGATGGTTAGACATATCACTAACATATTAAAGAAAAATCATGAAGTGAAGTGGACTCTTGAGGCCAGAGAATATTTTCAAACAATCAAAGAATCATTGGGAGAATCACTGGTTTTAGTCATCCCTAATTATGATAAAGAATTTTTCATGTTTTCATTTTCTTCTGAACATACTATAAATGTTGTCTTACTACCGAAAAATGAGGATAATTAGGAGAAACCTATAGCTTTCTTCAGTCAAACTTTGAGAGATGCATAATTAAAATATAGTGAGTTGGCAAAGTAATCATATCCCTTGGTTAAATAATTGAAATCCTTCAGAGATTATATATTGCACTACAAGACATTTTCTTATGTACCTAACAGTGCTATCAAATACATTCTCACATAACCTGATAGTGAGGGAAGAAGAGGAAAATGGATTTCCAAATGCAGGAGTATGATTTGGAGATAAATCAAACCAAGTTGGTAAAAGGGAAAGGGATGAATAAACTCATGGCTAAATCAAATTACCAATCCATTGATTTAAATATTAAGACAATAAACATCATGGAAACTGGGCAAGGAATAATGAAACACAAGAACAATTTTTTGAGGTGAGCCCTAAGTTATATGAATTTGATTGGTACAAAGATATAATATTCTATCTTCAACACCTAATTTGTTCACTGGTATGGGACAAAGTCAAGGCCAATTCCATCAAAATCAAAGCTATGAATTACTGCATTATGGGAGAATTTTTTTCTGGAAGGATCTAGTAGGAATACTGTTGAATTTCCTTACTGAAGAAGAGACTGAGGAGATTATCAATGAGTTACATAAAGGGATATCTGGGGGTCATCATGCTTGGAGAGTCACTCCATACAAAATACTTAGAGATGGCTATGATTGGTCCTCATTATTTTACGATGTCAACTGCATGGTTAGGGCATGTGTAGAGTGTAACATGTTTGCACAGAAGAAGAAATTCCAACCTCTCCCACTTAAATTGGTCAAAACAGAAACACCTTTCCAACAATAAGGTTTGGATTTCATTGGTGAAATCTACCCAAATTCAAGTGAGCAACACAAATGGATCCTGACAACCACAAACTACTTGACCAACTGGTTGGAGGAAATCCCCACCAAGGAAACAACTGATTTTGTCATCATCAAGTTTATTGAGGAGAACATTCTAGTGAGGTTTGGATGCCCCAAGAATATTTTCACTGGCAATGCCCAAGCTTTCAAATTTTCCAAACTATTGCAGGTTTTTCAAAATTACAACATAGAGTTGGGACATACCGCAACATATTATCCATAGAGAAATGGTTTGGCTAAGTCATACAACAAGAATATCATTAGTATGATCAAGAAGGTGTTGTACCAAAACCAGAAGGCTTGGGATTCCCACCTAAAATATGCAGTCTGGGTAGATAGAGTAAGCATCAAGAGATCACATGGCACATCTCCATTTCATCTTATATATGGGATGGAAGCTATTTTTCCCATACAAATCAATCTTACTGTGATGAAACTGTTGCAATACAAAGAGGTAGAGTTAGATGATATGCAGAGAATAATCAACCAATTGATTGAAGTCCAACAGGTAAGGGATCAAGTACAACTAAGATCTCAAGATCGTCAGGCAATAATTAAATAAATATTTTACAAGAGATCCAATCAGAGAATATTTATGACAAGAGATCTATTATTAAAGTGGGATTCTAGAAGAGAAGCAAAGGGTAAGCATGGAAAATTTGACAACCTCTAGCTTGGACCTTTCCAGGTCATTACAGTTCAAGACAACAAGAGATACGATCTAACACAACTATATGGTGAAGTATTTGGGGCTCCTGTAAATGGGAAATTCCTCAAATATTTCTTGCAGTATTGAATGCTACATTTTTTCTCACCTTGTACATAAAGAAATATTTTTGCATTCATGTTACGTATTTTTAATTTTACTTCATTCACCATATTTTATGAAAGCAAGAAATTAAGGTTTCAAATTTAAGTTGTTGAGCAATTTTGTTTCACCTCTCGAGTCTGTTTTTCAGGTGCACATGGAACAATTTGTTTGAATGAAGACTCCATAACCTAATAGGAGAAGGCACTTGGTATACAGTTCTCAACATACCGCAGGGGTATGTTTTCTCCACTGGAGCCGATGTTAGTAATGGTTTCGATCCAGTCATTAGCATCCACCTTGATCRAGATTAAGGGGTAAAAATTCAAAAGAAAGTGGTCAAAGGAGATATTCCAAGGTTCACACATCAAAGAAGAAATGCATATGGTCAAGAGCCTAATAATTTGTAATGAAAAAATCAATCCCTAAGGGCCCAAGACTCAATTTTAAATACCCAAKCATTTAATGGGAGCACAAAAGGAATTTATCTCATCCAAATCAAGTTTAATACCCCACCCAAATGGAGATACATAATATAATTGAGGCTTAAATAGAAAGCATGGGTGGAGTTGCAGGCCTAATCATCCGACAACTACAAGCGATCTAATCAAAAGTGGAGGACGCATGTCGCATCGAAAAAGTGTTCAGGAGTTAAAGAAACACATGGGCATGACATCGGTTTTAAGATGATACATGTCAAAGAGTAAAATGTGTCACATGGTAAGATACATAAAGACAAACCACTCCCATAGGGTCGTGCGAGGGGTATTCCAGTCCCTCCAGGATTACACATTCTCCAACTCATCACTTATATGATCGTTCACTCAATGCCACCTGGAGCGAGTATTGTAGTCCACCTAGACATCAAGGAAGATGAGAAAGGATTTACATGTAATGTATGTGTATTTTGATCCTGTCATAGATCACCATCTATGGAAAGGAGACCCAATAGAGTTTTATATTTCCATGTTAGATTCATCCATACATATGTCGAGCCCAGGAAGACAATTCAATGCCTACATGGACCGATTCCAAGCTATCATGTGTCCATGTATGAATGTTAACATCATCATGACATCATCCAAATTTTGCGCAATTTTCAAATATCAAAGGATATGAACTATAGGGAAAAATATGCGTGTATGAAAACAAAGGCATGAGAGAGAATTTTTTAGGAAAGTGGGAATATTCACTCGTATCCTGTCAAATATATTGGAAATGACGTCAAATATAACATGAGATATAGCATAACATTCTCCATCCTTCACCCATAATCATATCCCTTCCTACATCCATCATCTGTCTCACAAGACACGTGAGAAGTTCATGTAAGAAAGAGAAAGGATATAAAAGAAAAAATGATTTGCAAGTAGTATAGTTTTTGTTGATATATCTATCCTAATTCCCAATATAGAAGATTATGATCCACCTATGAAAACCTCTTTAACAGGAGGATATTATCAACCATCCTAGCTACAGGTGTGGGGAAAAGTTGTTTTATGTGTCACTGTGGGAAGAATTTCCTTCCCGAGTATCATTAGCACAACCAATAAATCAAAATGGAATTCAAGATTTTACCCTAATGTGTATTTGTATCAATTGATCGGCTTGAGGTAGGAGCTCGAGGAAAGATAATTCAAGCCTCAATCATTGATACCCTACACTAGCAAGAAGATAGGTCTAAGAAGAAGGTGCGAGTATGGATTTCATACGACCAACAACCCAAAACATTCCATGGTTGAATGGGCCCACTGCTGTAGAGGAATACCTCATAGAGACAACTAAAAATACCCATATTAAGGCTCAATCAAATGAAAATAACACACCCAACCAAGCACCAACATGTCATATTTGCGGGTAAAAATTTATTTTTACTCGGTTAAAATGAATAAAATTTGTTGAGAAGCTGAAAGTAGTTAGGATGTTAGAGTTGGTATCAATATTCTAACAAGATGAAATTGATATTCAACAAGCAATATTGGTCCAAACAAATGGTTTTTCCCTAAGTAAAGGAAACTATGAATAAAAATATCTATAAATCGACAGAAGGAGCTCATTTTTAGGGTTGGCACTTTGGGGAATTTAAGAGTATATTATACCTGAGTTGTTTGATCAAAGATCTCCTCATGCATAGATCAATTTTCTAGGTTGCAGGATGCAAGAGATTCATCCCTTGCGTTATGCTTTAGTTTGTGCTTATTTTCGTGTATGTGCTCTTGTAAAATCCATCCCTCTCATTTCATGGCTTCTTGTATTAGATCCCCATTAATAAAATCTCGAGCAATAACTTTTATGACATGTACAAGGTTACTGCGTGTTATTTAGATTATGATATTGAATTTATTTTCTATGAATGTATGAGCACTTCATGCCATTTTTTCATGTATTTAATGATGTGCAGAGGGTACCTACATGGATTTGAGTATATGAAAATGTTTACTCTTTGATGCATGGTTTAATGATCTGGTATATCTATCATAACTATTGAATTCTTAATTGCTCAACACGTTATAATGTCCATAGGTTGTGAGATTCACCTTAAAGTTGCCTCACATGTCTATCTTGTATTTCTTCTAAATTCCCCCCTGCTCAAACTTAAATCAAGCTGTCTAAAGCACTCATGGACACTTTCCTCTTCGCATTGAATGTCCTGGTATTGGTTTTGGTAATTTTTTAGGGACGGTAGTTTTATAAGAGAAAGAGAAAAACTTGCTCAAAATTTTGCATATTTTTTGTTGTTAATCAATATGGTTTTAAGACTCACTCTAGGTATTAGCCCCTGGGGTGTCTCTACATAGTTCCATTTACATCCTATAATGTCTTAAGGGATGACATGAATAATAACAAGAATTATTGAAAGGAAGTCAAAAACCCTTCAAGATCGATTCTCACAAGGAGGCTCAGAACATATCCAGATTTGGAAGTATTTCTATAAGTGATTGAATTGACCTTTTATCAGACTATGTGATCTCATTGTAAACAAGACTGTGAAACTAGCATTAAATTTAAATCTCAACAATAATTTCAACTCGATAGAAAATCATTCAAAAATAAATCCTTATCCCTTGAGAATATGCAGTTGTCACTATTGGTTATCTCCGAAGGTCACACAACTACAAACCATGTCACTCATCAATAAAAATCCTGAAACTGTTCTTAGGTGAAAAATCATACTGACAACTCTGCAAGTTATGTTTTAATTCTACATGAACTTAGATCAAACAACCAAACTAAGAGAAGACAAGGTTGTTATGCATCTTAGTAGTGTTGCAATTTTTCATTAAGTATCTTATCCTTATACATAATGACTCTCAACAGATTTTTGTGCATGATCTTCAATACGTGTGTTTGGTCACTGCAAGAAGTTAAAATAATTATTTATTTCATATTTTTCCTTAAAAAAAACTAAATGCACTCATTCCTGTTCAATCATCCATCAGTCTCAATAGTGATTCGTTAATCTTTGATGAGTTTGATGATTGTGAAAAAAAAAAAAAAAAATTGTTGCATTCACCAAAAGAAACTCAACAATATAAAGCATCAAATCAACTTATAAATTCATTATTCGTCCACTAAGAAACATGACAGAGTTAATGTATTAACAATAAGACAAACCTTGTATGTAGTGTAGGATTAATTATGCAATCTAAGTTAAAGGGATTTCTCACCCAAAACAATACTTAGTGTATAAAGATTACCAAACATTCATTCGAATAAAAATACATAAGCCTTTAAATGTAGACACACAAACTGCTATTTCGATTATTCAATCAACACCTACAGTACGGAAATAAATCAATACAAAGAACTAAGCTAAGATATATATACAACTTAGATATGCATCCCAGGAATGGGTGGGCCCTTGAAAATCTTGGTAGAGAGTTGTAGAAATTCACAAAATCATGAACAAGGAGATACCATAAACCATAATTGTATCTTTTATTAAGAACAAAGTATTCTAAAAAATTACAACGCTTCAATTACAGTCACATATACAAAACTCTGGTAATTCCCAACAACAACAACACTTGTCTATTCCTTTGATCAGAAAGTTACAAAGACATCGTTCAACCCCAATTTACAAAGTTTTTTTATTTATAGAAAATCCCTAAGTTAAGGATGAAGTTGACCTCCTCTGTTCTTGTAGAACATGAAGGAAATAATAGTTACATAAAACCATCAAATTGAACTGTCTTTGATTCTTTCCAACCATTCATACAAATTGGGTAAGGATCATATCAGGGTTTGATCTCGTTTCTATTCATATGATGTTGGTTTCATACAAATAGCAAGAAAAATAGTGTGAATATCGAACCCACGAACAACCTGGATACTGGAGCATTCACCCTCTTGTTGACTTGGAACTCCACGTTGGTAGGGAATGGTCTGAGCACAAAAAAATAGGTTATGATCCATGTTGACACTTCATTCTCCAATACTCATGTGATAAATATCCATTTAGGCACTCACATATATTTGAACCTTGGAAATCAGGTACTGTAATAGTTGTGGTATGAGAAGAACACTAACATTCCTCATTAGTAAAAAATTTCTTGAAACCTCCTATTAATTCAACAAGAACTTGGGAATAATGATAAAATAAAGAAATTTACCTCAAAATACTTGTTATAGGGGTTTTGATCTTGAAATCACGTGAATGACATTAGGGATAGGTTTAGGTATAAAAATAGAGTATAATTATAAAAAGGAGTGTCTAGATGATGGGAAAATAGGGGTTCAACATCTCTCCCACACCAGTTTAGGTGCATGTCATCATGCACAAAAAATTTATGCAAAAGAGATTAAGACATAATTGAAATTTTCTCCAACAACTGCTAAGGAAGCCCAGGTGCATTGATCAGGATGTTGATTCCTCCTCCTCATTTGGATATCCTCTCAGTTCTTGTTTTATGTGATAGATTCCTAGGGTCCAACATCTTATTCATTTTCTTATTTGTTTTCCTATTCTCTGATTTTATCTTCTTAATTTTTTCTTGGAATTCCCAGCTCTGTACCTTCAGTTGCTCATTCTCCTTTTCTATATATTTTTGTAATACTATCAACTCTGCTACCTCTTGTCTTGGCCTCTTGACTTGTTTGTTCTTCCTTTTTAATTTCATGCTAATTGGTGACTCATCAAATGATTTAGAAAATGAGATATTGAGTTCATCATGTTCACCATATCCACTATCAGAAGGTTTGGAAGAAACCTTCCTTGGAATTCTTGAAGTTTCAGGCTTGTGTTTCTTTATAGGTCGAAGAGCATCTGCCATTTCCTTGTCATCATTCTTTTCTTCATCCAGAGAGATTGAGAATTGCTTCTTCCTCACTGATGATACTTCATGTCCACTAGGGTCATCGTTTCTATTGGTATTTGGTTCAGATGGCTTTCTTAGAGGGTTTTGATCCTTCATTTTATGTTTCTTTACAAATTTGAAAGCTTCACCAATTGGTTGGGTATCATCCTTGTCGTTTTCCAAGGAAAATGGTTTCTCTTTTATTGAATACTATGGACGATTAGGAATTTCTTTATCCTTTTCTATGTCTTTCTACCTTTCCATGTTCCTAATGATTCGACGAGTGGGAGGTAGTTCACATGAAAAATTATTCTCTGGAATTCTTCCCATGACATCACTTTTTGAGGAACTTCTTTGAATAGAGATGAAGTCCTCGACTCCAAGGGAGCCGAGATCTTCATCATAATTATTTTTAATGTTTTTAGAACTCTGTTTGTCTTGATTTTCTGTCACCACTTATTTAGATGGCCCATCGAACTTACTTTTAGCAATACAACTACCCCAGGACTCATTCTTCTTACCCATCTCTGTAACAAATAACACTTTGAATAATATATAATGGTACAAGATTTTGTAAGGGATTTTTGTGTTACTTCAAACAAGGCTTGACATTTTAATTAAAATCCTCCACAAAAGATAAGGAAAAATTATCTTTTTTCCAGGTTCAAAATGTAATAAAAACCTGATATGGTACTAGAAATTATGGGCATACTTTCCTTCACACGTTAGGAATATATGCAAAACTACTAGTGGTGCCACCCATTTATCCTTGATCCAAAACCATGGCATTATGAAATTCTAGCTTCAAAAATTTGTTACAGGTGGAAACATCCATGTGTAGTTTCGTAAACCACCTCTCTCCTTTCCTTGAAATCCTTGTATCATAATACAGGGTTTCTTATGATACCTCCATCTTGATATTACCCACACAGGCTACCTTCCCATCAAAACCTTGAGCAAAATACAAAGTTACCTTGTCATTATAACCCTGAAATTTTGCAAATAAATGGTGCCACCCCACTCCCTTGAAGCATTTTTGACTCACATGATACTCTGGAACAACCTCTAGGGCTCACTTGGACATTGGTTCATCGCGGTCCACCACCATTTTCGAAACAATTGGATACAAAAATATTTCAACATCGGTTCTGAGGACTATAGAAAACGGGTCAGTTTACATGCAACAATGTAAATATGTGGAGGTGTGGATAGCTCGAACGCTAATGTTGGAGAATCAATATAGACTTGGGTCATTTGGAATACCTTTAGTGATTCCAAATAAGTCCCAATAATCAAGTCTCTAAGTGAGTCCTATCGACGTCATGGGAAATTATGGAATGAGCATCCTTATAATTTGGTGCCAAAATAATCGTGTTGGTTTATGGAGGGTTTAGTGGAAACCGATTATTTATTCGAAAGGTGTCATGGTGAATACATGTGTTCACATATAGAGAAGGTTGCAAGGTTTATGAATATGGAGAAAACCACCATGGATAAGAAACAAGCCATGGTTTATGTCATATGAATCAGGACAATTGATATTCTGAATGATAAGTGAATAAGATGCCATGTGGGGTTGAGTGGAACTTGTATGGTAGAGGGATATGGTTATAAGGTGAAGGGGTGTGGTATATAAGTATAGGTGTGAGGATATGGAGACATAATATAAGAGAATAGGATGTAGCATATGGGATTAGAATATATACTATAGTGTATGGGAATAAGATATGAAAATGTAGTTAATGAATAAAATCAAGGTGGTATAGACATAGAGTAAGGAAAGTAGGAAAAAGATTAACAAGTATTTGAGAGCTTCTTAATAATATCCTTCATTCTTAATAAACCAATCAAAGTTTAAAATCAATTTACCTTGAAATGTTAATTACTCATACTTACAAATACATGTGCATGATTTGAATTGATGCAGGGAGGCTATGGAGCTGAGGAGATCATTAAAAAATTCAAACTCTAGAACTCTTACATTGAATGTAATACTGATGGTACTTTGGTATGAAAAGGAGAGATCTACTATTATCAAAATTTGCTCAATCAAAGTTTAAAATGCAGCTATAGGTCTTATAGTACCTACTCAAGGATTCTTGAACTAGAATAGCTCAGAATTCTAAAAATCCATTGGTATAGGCATAGGAACACTGGAAAATGATGCTCTAAATAGACTTATGTAGTATGTTGTTCTGAGTAATCCTATTGTTCAACATTCAACCTTCATTCATGCTGAATATTTTGAAAATTCTTTGAGATTATTTCTTGTAAAAAGAAAAATGTTGATACATAAAGATGGAAACCAAAAAGTAATAAAGAGTGTTGGTGATACAACTAATACTCCAAATAGATTTGGTGATGGGGATGAGAGGAAAATAATTACAATAGGAACATTGAAAAAAAGAGTTGGTGGGACATAATAAGAATTATGCCTCAATATTTATAATGAAGAAGAGATCTGATCCCTCAACAGGAGGCCTACTAAAGGCAGAGATAACCCCCTCTTTTTCAGGAATTCGTCTGATCCAACTACCTTCAATATTATTCCCCTTTTATTCACACAATGCAAACTATTTTTAGAGACACAAACCAAATGATCTTCACCAAAACCCAAACTTGGCACAATTCTATCTATGTGAATAATTTTTTTGAATTCAAACATGGAATGAAATCATTGGATTACTAGCCAATGATGAAAGCTATTCACCAATGTGAGACTACTCACCCTTGATGATGATGAGAGTCAAGGTGACCCTAGTACATCTTGTTGGCCACAAATAAATGAGTTGACATTGAGTGTCCTACAAGATCAGAGAAACAAGAGGCATTGATGAATCCCCACTGTCAGTAGCAAGAGAACCTACCATTGATGTATGAAAGTCTCTTGGTACCACAAAAATATCTGACTTTGATCCCCCAGATGATGTGTTGAATTCGATGGAGGTAAAATTTTCAGAAGGAGGGAATTGATGGATCACCCATCATTTGACACAGGATTAAAGAGAATAATTTGAATAACAGGAAGTAGAACCAATAATTGTATTCCAAATTTTATTTTGGACCTTCCCGTCAACAACATGGTTTTCAAGACTGCTTATTTCTCTTTACTTCTTTTGAATTTTTTTCTTTATTTTTGTTATATTTGATTTTTTTTTTCTTTATTTTTGTTATATAAATATGTACAATATCAAAATAATCTTGGAAGAAAACTCAAACAGAAGTGAAAGAGCGAGAAGGAGACTCCCTATTGACCACCTTCGTCACAAACTATTGTAAAATGTCATGAGCAAATTTTTCCTTGGACAGGGGCTTGTGATACAATCTCAGCTTATTCCCGTTTACCACAAATTAAACCTTCTCTTCATATATTGTTTTGATATTCACCAAGCCATTGTTGAAGAGAGTCTCCACTTCATAGGCCCCCAATCATCATGTAATGAGATTTCCCCCGAAATTATTGAATCCAGAATCGAAGAGGAGGGCCCAATCACCAAGATTAAATTGATTCTTTTTTATAAACATGTCATGCCACCTATATCACTATTCTTGGACAAGGATAGTGTGTTGAATGTGTAACACATCCACTATCATAATTTAAAATTTTTGGGTTATTCTCCCACCTCTCGGGAAATCTCCAGAAACCTGCATTAGCGAAATGCCAATCCCTGGTTCAATATCGGGATTCGGGGTTTCGGAGGTTGCGGTGTCGAGGGTCCCTGTCCTCTCGAATCCCCGAGCACTGATGGAACAAATTTCCAACGTGCCCCTTTCTCCCAGCCCCCTCTAGCGTACTGCTGGTACACGTGACCCGCATTCATATGACCACAGTCACCTGCTCCGGTCGGGGTTTCTTCTATCAGGGTTTTGACACCCATGATGTTTTGGCAACTGCAATCACCGAGCATCGATCTTCGATTCTCTCCTTGGTTGCCTCAGCCCCCACTTGGCTAAATGTTTGGTCCACACGATCGGTTCCTATATGACCATAGCGACAACTTCCCATCGGGGTTTTGGAGTTTGCGGTGCCGAGGTGCACATGTACCCGGAACTCCCGATCCTCCAATCCCGGTTGTGCTCCTAGCGTATTGGTTCTTCGGGATAAGTCCTGGTCAATATGACCACAACCTTCACTAGACCACAGCCTTAAATCCTGTCGGGGTTTGGCGCCTTTCAATGTCAGGATGCACAAGTCCCCTGGACTCTCGACGCACCTTTACACTGGCTAGCCCCCTTGGCTATACAATAGTCCATGTGACCACTTACCATATGACCACAGCCGTATAACCTTCCATCGGGGTTTCGACATTTGCGACGACACAAAACACATGTCCCGGGGACTCATGATTTCCCGATTTGCGACGCGCCTTTTTGATCACGCTAGCCCCACTGGCTATACAATGGTCCATGTGACCACTTACCATATGACCGCAGCCATATAACCTTCCATCAGGGTTTCAACATTTGCGATGACACAAAACACATTTCCCCGAGACTCGCGATTTCCTGATTCACGACGCGCCTTTTTGATCATGCTAGCCCCACTGGCTTAGCCCCTGGTCCACATGACCAACTCCATGACCACTACCTTATCCCTGTTGGGGTTACGAGGTTTCCAATGTCACAAGACACAAGTCCACGGGACCTGCAATATCTCGATTCCCAATTCTCTCTGGATGCTTGACACGCGTCTTCCTTACAACTTCATCCTCCTCCGCTATGTTGCTGACAGCTGGCCCCCACGGATCGGGGTTTCATGGATCGTGAATTCAAAGCACACAATTCACTTGTCACCAGGATTCC
Organism: Picea mariana; assembly: GCA_032191745.1. Taxonomy (NCBI): domain Eukaryota; kingdom Viridiplantae; phylum Streptophyta; class Pinopsida; order Pinales; family Pinaceae; genus Picea; species Picea mariana. Next base: position 349,213 of record JASDQU010103470.1, on the reverse strand, counting down.
CGATTTCCCAATGAGGCCTCCTGTCGGTACTTTCACCGACGGCATTCGATCTCCTGCTAAGCGTCCTTCTAGATGGACGGTCCTGATTCCTCCAGGATTTCGAGACTTTCGATGTCCTGTTCCTCTTTTCCTTGGAAACTCCGATTTTTCGATGCGTCAAACTCCAATGGTGCCTTGATCCCCGACACCTATCCCTCAGATGGACGACTCAGATTTACTCTCAGGATTTCGAGACTTTCGAATTCCTGTTTCCCTTGCTCTCAGGAACTCCGATTTCCCGATTCACGACTCTTCGGGATCTCTTGCCACGTGTTCCTGCTGAGATCAACAATGGAGATTCTCTGTCGGAGTTTCGAGACTCAAAAGGTCTCAGTTCGCTTGGACCTGTGAAACCCCGACGCCTCCAAAATCCTGATGACTGCCCAAAATGCTGACACATGTCCTGCCGAGATCAACGGCTAGGATTCCTTCTCTGCACACTAGGGTTTAACTCTAGCGTAACTTCTCGAGATCTGACAGCTGACGAGATTTTGTCAATCTTCTCTGTAAGGTCCTGACCGTTGATTTCTTCCTCCTTGAAGACCTTCTCGAGAATCGCTAAGTATCCCTTCTACAAGAGGGAATCTCTACTAGAGATCTATTCCAGGGCTTTCCTGGAGATGGATAGGGGAAATAGCTTCCCGAGGAAAGATTGGGAGCCTAACTTAGCTCAATCTAAGCATAACTAGATTTATTTATCAACGTAAGTCGTGCATGGTTTCCTCTGTGATAAGCATATATCAACTTAGTCATATCAAACACTACACGAACATTCTCATGCTGAAATCATTTACAATTTCACAGTTCTATGAGCTAATATCTACTCCTTATTATCAATTACTGCACAGAAATTCTTACACAGGAAACATTTACAATTCCACAAGTCTATGAACATATGTGACAGCATATAAATTTCAAGATGCAATATGAACAAAACACTTATCAGAAATAACTTCAGCAATGGAAGCAACTGCTAAGAGGGGTGCTCGTTTCCACCCAACCGTAGGCGTAGCGACTCCTATTGTATTTACCACTAGCCACCCTCGAGCTGAGACCACAATGTTCTGAGACCTGCGTCTCCCTGTCTTCCAATGTCTAGGAGCAAAGGTTGCAATCCCCTCCTCTCTGCAATCACTCACTCTGCGTAAAACTGCCAGAGTTCCCCTCGCGTCTACCCCCTCAATCACTTCTTCCATACGCCTTATCCTCTCGCGAGGTTGCATGTGGCATGATTACCCTCGCGCTGGTCAGTCATGATGGCTCTACAGATAGGCGGTTCACGGCCCCATCCCTCATCAAGCCATCCACCTACCGGCCTGCAAGGCATTTATTTCAGGGCTAGCGAGTCACTTTTGGTTCTCCGGGCCAGTGGAGTCCAAATACGGTATTTAATTCTTGGTGGAAGTTAACGCCCCTTTTCCAGGTGCCCTCCACCACCATCGTGGTCTCTTTTCTGCACATCCCCTCTCAGCAGTTCTACAATAAATTCAAACTGCTATTTACATTCATTGACCTCTTCTTGCAGGTCCATTTACATCACATATTCATACTTATGAGTTTTTCCATAGTCCTTGGCCAATTCAGTTATATTTACAATCTGGGGGAAATAGGGTGTTACAAAATGACATCCTGTTGTATTTCATCCAACTCATTCAGCTAAAATACTCTCTGTTGTTTGGCCTTTGACAAATCTATGCTTATTTGTGTTGTTTTCATGAAGGTTATGACTAGGAAGTCGATGGGAAGGAGAACGTACTTTCGATAGACTAACTCATAAGGTGTGAATCCCGTGGTGGTTTTCCATGTAGTCCTATAGGCCCAAAGTGCATCTAGAAGTCTAACTACCCAATCTGTGTGATGCATTTGTATTCTTTTATTCGTAATAGCCTCCAACACTTTGTTTGTGGATTCAACTTGCACATTAACTTGTAGATGATATTGTGAATATTTGTTATTCTTGATATGGTACTTCTAGGTGAGGGATTGCACCAAATTTGATGTGAATTGAGCTCCATGATATGTTACAATATCTCTTGGGAGATCAAAACAGATAAAAATATCCTCATAAAGAAAATGATTGACATGTTTTTCACTAGCTTGATACAAATATTTTGTTTCTACCCATTTGGTTACATAATCAATACAAACTAAGATATGCCTCTTCTTTCTTAATGCAGGAGCGATTGGTCCCATGAAGTGTAAAGCCCATATTTCAAAGGGCTCCACCAATACCTGTGGTTGGAGGGGAATTTCATCAACTTGCACATGCCTCCTCATCCTTTGGTAGTTGTCACAACTCCTTACATATATTTTAGCATCCTTGAAGAGTGTTGGCTAGTGGTATCCCAACTGAAGTACTTTGTAGGTTGTCCTCTTATAAAAAAAGTGAAACCCACATGGACTATCATGGAAAGCTTACAAAATTTTAAACATCTCATATTCCCATACAGGTCTTCTAATAATTAGATCTGGTCCAGTACAGAAAATATCACCTCTGATCCATGAATAATTGGCATTGATCTTGAAAATTTGTTTCTTTTCTCATCAGGAAAGGTGTTGCAACAATTTACCCATGGAAAAATATTTATCTATATCTGTGAACCATGGAGAGTTAGTAGAAATAGAAAATAGATGTTCATCATGAAAACTATCATCTACATGATCATTTTCACTTCCATTTTGAATTCTGGAGGAAATTTGCAATGAGATTTTCCTTCCCATGCCTATCTATTATAGAGATCTTAAACTCCTACAACAATAACAACCATCTAGTGATTCTACCATTGGTGATTGGTTTACTCATTAAGAATTTAATGGAAAAGTGGTCTGCATGAATAAAGATTTTGTAACCTATTATATAATGTCTGAATTTGTTTATGGAATATAAAATAAATAGGAATTCCTTTTTGGTAACAATATAATTGAGATTGGATGGTGACATGTTTTTTCTTATGAAATAGATAACATAGGATAGTTGATCTTCCTGTTTCCCTAAAACAACTCTGAGAGTTGTGTCTGAAGCATCTGTGCTAATATGAAAGTGGGGATCTAGTTGTCCCCCCTAAGTATTGGTGTTGTGGAAAGATTTATTTYTAAGTCCTTGAAGGTGTTTTGACATTGTGAGTCCCATACAAAATCAATATCTTTAGTAAGAAATTTGAACATTGGTGCTGCAATCTTCGTAAAATTTTCAATGAATCTCCTATAATAATAGGCATGACCCAAAAAAATTCTTACCTCTTTTTGTGGTCATGGTGCTTGAAGATCCATGACGACTTTGATTTTAGTTGGGTCCACCTTGATACTTGCACTAGAAATATGATGGCCAAGAAAAATACATTCTTTTGATAATAACTTGCATTTTTCATTACTTAGAGCAAGGTAAGATTCTCGAAATCTAATCAATATTTTTTCCAAATTATCAAGTTCTTCTTAAAAGGTATCACCATAAATAGAGAAGTCATCCATATAAATCTCCACACATTCATCAATTCAAATAAAATAAAAATGTCTAGTGCTTCCCTTTGAAATGTGGCAGGGGCATTGCACAAACCAACTGGAAAAACTATATAAGAAAAGGTCCCCCATGGGCATGTGAATGTAATATTTTCTTTGTCTTCCAGTCCAATCTGTATTTGATTATATCAGCTGAAACCATCTAGGAAGGAAAAGTATTATTTTCATGACAAGGTATCAAATACCTAATCGATAAATGGAAATGGGAAATAATCTCCCAAGGTGGCTTTATTGAGCTCCCTAAAGTAAACGTATATTCTCCATTTAACATTTTTCTTAGGCATGATCAAGGTGGTGAAAACCACTTGCTATCGGAGATGGGGTATATAAAGTTGGCATTCAGTAGTTTTTGGAGTTCTTCCTTCACAATATATTTTAGAGAGGGGTTCATGTGGCATTGAAGATGTCAAACAAGTCTAGCATTCTCCTCAGTTTATGAAAGCGCTTAATTCAATGAGGGTGTTAGCTATGGGGAAATTTTTGATAAATCTGGTGACTATCGGGTTTCCAAGATCTACATATTTTTTCCATCACAATATTTTCAAACATCAAATCATCTAGCTATCCTACTACTTGAATTGTGAGGGGCATGGATAATTTTAAGGATGGAAATTTATATTAGAATGTAGAAACATGGGCTATTCTTACTAGTTCTTAATATGCAAAATGTAAAATGTTTGGCGACATTTTTGTAAAAATATTCAATTTTCTAAGGATTTTCTATAGTTTCTATAAAATTTTGGCGATTTTTAAGGTAAAATAATTTTATTCTATGGAGTTTGGGAGAATCATTTATAGAAAAAGTTGGAAATTGGCGAATCAGTTTTTGGGAAAAAACATGGAAAATTAGCCCATTGGTGAAATTTATCCCCGAAAATCGTCTATGGTGAGGGGATCCTTTTGTTTTATTCTTGGTTTTTTAATACATAAATCCCTAAAGTTTTTTGTGTATACGGGAACATCCTTTATGTCTTGCAACAAAGGGATTTTGACACATACATTTTTTCACTTCCAGTTCTAAATCAAATTCTAGTTGGGAAACAAGTTTTTCTATGTCTAATCTCTCCTGGTAGGGAGGAATTTTAAGTTCTTGAGATTGTTGTGTGTGTAAAGTGGAGCTTTGATATTTTCTACCTGAGGTTTCTGAAAATATGAAGTGGAATGTGTCTATGTAGTAGGAATAATTACTTCCTCATGATGGTCATCATTGTTTGTTTGATTAGGAGTTTCATGCTCTTCATTTTCCTCCTCAATGACGACAGTGGGATATTTTCGTTTCAAAACCTTTCATGACCTTAAGTGTATGTCTTGTAATGGTACTGTAGTGACCAAATATGTCAAAAATGTTGGAAGCTCAATTTTAAGGAAAGGCTGAGAGGGTTGGTTGTTAGGATTGGGAATTGGTTGTGCAGGAAGTTGCGTTGTTCTAGGGGGATTTGGATTTGCAGTCAGCTATGGTAATTGTAGAATAGTCAGCTGAGATAAACTCACTTGTGTTTTCATAGGAGGGTAGGATTGTGGAATCAATGAGGGATATTGTGGGTACTATAGGTAAACCTGATAAGGTACTGGAATATATTGTGGAGAAATATTTCCATAGGTATTCCCTTTCCAACCTTGTTCCCAAGGGTGATTCTTGTTGTGATATTGGGGCCATGTAGTTTTCCAAGGCTGATTTTGATTCCAAGGTATCTGAGTGTTCCATTGTTGCAAATTATAGGAAGGAAAAAACTATGGATAAGGTTCTTCTGACATAGCTTGTACATGTCATTTCCATGGTTTCTTTGGAGCAACCCGAAATAAGGTTCATATGTCTCATTACCTCCTTTATAAATATCTATCAGTCCTAGAAGTGAGGGGTAGATTTTTGTGTCATGATCCTATGCACAAATAACATAAATCTATACATTGTTTAGTGGACATTCTCTTGGAGGGTTCCTTTTTTCTACATTGATCATAAAAACCAATTAAAGCTACATTTTCCCCTTCCTTCTTCTTTTTAATTTTTAATGTGTCTAACTTTGAGTTGAGAATACCAAGGATTTATGTTTTAAAATATTCTAACAAATTTCCTAGATCAACCCTCATTACTCCCCCTACAACAAATTTAGTTACCCTTGAAAAAGTGCCCCTTATCCCCTTACTAGATTTGGCTCTGCTCCTTAAATATTTTTTGGACAAATTGCAAATATTAGTAAATTTTAAATGAGAAATATCATTGAAACCCATCATATTAAGTACATCTATGTATTCTTCCAATATTTCCCTCAAAAAAATAGTTCTATTTGTCTCATCACTTAGTGTTATTGGTTTAGCATTTTTTAGGACATATAAAAATATTTCAACAAAGTCCTCAAGACTCTCCTCAACTTGTTGTTTCATTTTGAAGATATCATTGTGTGAGTCCCTGGTCCTACAATAATTCTGGTACTTCTTAAGAATCATGGTTTTCATTTCATCCCAAGATTTAATAGAAGATTCTCCAAGAACCATAAACCATCTTAGAGCATAATCTTTCAATGTTGTTGGGAACAATTTTAGTTTTTAAGCATCATTTGCATAATTATAATTTTGACATAAGATGTCAAATTCAAATAGGAAAGCATCTGGATCTTCTGTGGCCATACCTTGAAAATTTGGTAGTGATGGAGGGATTTTTTTCATAGTCACATTTGATGTCAAGTCAAGAATAGGGAATCTGAAGATTGCTTCTCCTTCTGTTTCTTCATTACTCATTTTTTCATATTCCATGTTGCCAAACAAACCAAAATATCGAAACCTTGGCAACAAAGCTAACTCAACAACTGGGTTATGATAAGTGTTGAAATTATCTTCAATATATTTCTTGGTTGTTCCTTCAACAATGATGGATTAAATATGTGATACAACCACATTTGTTGGCATTCTAATGAGATCTGTAATGCACTCGAGATTAAATTCTTGATCTAATAATAGATCATCCCTTGGAATTTTCCCACTAATATGAGTGTTTTCAGATTCCTGACTTTTAGATATTTCTTGACTTTCCTGTACCCACTCCATAGTAACCTCATATTTTGGTGTAGTCAGCCTAGAATTCATTTTTTGTACAAAACTTTCCCCTGTTTGAGTGCTACCCACATATATTTTATCCCAATAAATTGGAGGGTTCTTATTGCTACTAAACCAATTTTTTGGAATTTCAACTACTGATTTAAGAAACCTACCTCTACTATCCCTAGGCCTAACCATTAGTGAATCACATGATATAGAAAGGTTTAGAAAGACTCACCAAAGTGAATTCAGTGGGATAGAACCCTTGATGAAATTCAAAACAAGGGCACCTTTTCATCTTACCATCTTTTCCTTCACCAAATATGCAATGTAGTTAGAAATACAAATAGAAAGAACTAACTAAACTATCCTTCTACCATTTAAATTTCAACAACTCCCCAACAATGACACCGAAAATGTTAGGTCAATTAATTGTTGTAATAAAAACCCCTTTTACTTGTCAACCAGGTTCGTAGACTGATGAGTTTTAAACACAATATGTGTGGGTAAAGGATCGAATTTTAAACTACTCTAACTATTCTAGCTTCTCAAGAGACAAGCAAACCATGCTTCAAACCAATCATTCATTAAAATACCATCAAACAAACCTTAAGTTTGTCCACATAATGAATATCAAATATGAGCATAAATGGAATAACTTATATGTCATGCATATATCTGTGATCTATGCATGATCATGTTCTCTCATCTCTTCTCATATTAATTCCCAATCTGTAGGTATCAAGGGTTAACACACTAAATATATTAAAGTGTTGATAGAAAACTTAAAGGCATAGACTAGTAACTAGTTTTTTTCATCAGATCTCCTTCTAGGATCCAAGATGCAATCTTTCACTTTAAGAAACTAGGTGTTCACACTCTATTTATGAGGTTAGATTTGATAACAAGAATCCAAATCACTTGTCAAAAATAATGAAACAGGGTGTTAACTATAGTCATAATTTTTACTCCAACTAATTTTGTTAATCAATCAGCTATAAGGATGGTGAATCCCCATTCAATGTTATTGATCTTATATTGAATCTATTAGTCTAGAGATAAAAATCATGAACAATGAATATAATGCCAAACCCACAATCAATGCACTCAATGCAATGAACATGTGGTGTTATTTCACTTCCTTGGTACATATGATTTGTTTACAAAGAGGTGTGACTCAATTGTCATGCACTGTTTAGTATTAACTATGTGATAGGAATAATAAGAGGAATTATTGAAAGGAAATCAACAACCATTCAATATCTATCTCACAAGGAGGCTGAGGACATATATATGTGTTGGAAATTTGGTTGTCATTGATGTCAACCCTTGGAGAGTGATCTTAGAGATTGATGTCAACCCTTGAAGAATTCCGGTAGCCCTGACGGTGTGGTTTTGGTACCTGAAGTTCAATGAATAATATGGATAGAAAGGAAAATGTGAATGTAGGAAAGAGCCTCCTAGATGGATAGTACTCGTAGTGCCATTTTTTATGACATGTGCAATGCGGCATGGTTCATCACGGTTAGGGAGATATGGCCTTGTAAATTTGGAAGCCCCAAAGAGTGGACAAGAAGCCCCTAGTTTGTTATAAGTCTTGGTCAAAGGGGTTAAGTTGTTATAACAAGAAAACCCTAGAATCCCTAGATTAAGGAGAGAAGTTACCTAGCACAAGTATATAATAACCTCAAGGATTCATTCACAAGTAGACTTACACACTCAATCATTGATTGTCTATCTTGTGAACTAGTGATATTTTTCTAAGGATGTGATGGAATTTTTCTGAGGTAGCAAAAGAAGGTCGAAGGAGAAAGTCTCAAGGTTGCAGAAAACCCTAGTTTTTGAGGTATCTGTGGGTTGCATGTCAGAAGGGTTTGGATGCATGCAGGATGAAGTGAAGGAAAGAACAGATATTCACGGATTGTAGAAGAGAAGGTCATGTATATGTAAAAAGATAATGAAGGTTTGAGTAGTGTGATATCCCCAAAAATAAAATATTTTTGAAATTTAAATTTGCTGGAAATTTATTTCTGTTTTTAGTAAATTCGAATTTGGAATTTTTTTTCCATTTATGGCAATTCCGAATTTTGAATTTGATATTTGTAATTAATTATTATGACTGTTGGGCAGAGTTCTGATTGGGACTCAACTAACTATTTGACTATGACACTGGTATAAAAACAGAAGATTTATATTAATGGTAGGAGGACAAATGGAACAACCATGTTAAAATCAGCTGACCATGACTCCATGAGTGGGGAACAAGTTGGAACTACCTCTGGGATGATTATTACAAGTGGAAAATCAGATATTTGGCCATTGGCAGCCCCTGAAAATCAGGGATTTAGAAAGCTGCGAAAATCCCCCCAAGGGAGGGAAAAAGACCTGGGCAAAATTGACATATAGCATATGCGAGGAGGCATGACGCTGCCAAGTATGCTGGGGAAAAATATTTTTGAGTTCTCTTGCTATTACAAACAATACAGATTGAGTGTGAGGCAAGAGGAGTCTACTGAAACGGAATTTCCTTGTTGTTATGAGCACTGTTGAGTAAGTGTGAGGCAAGATGATAACTGTTGGAATTGAAGGAAATTGTTGAGGAGGCGTTTCCAAGTTCTCCCTCATGGATTCATGGTCAAGCTAGGGGGTGAATCGGGCAAGTGGTTTTGGCTGACCTATTCTATGGTTGGGAGGAACATGGTTGTTCCCTTTGTCTTCTTGCGACCTGGTTCAGATATGTTTCTCTACTCCTTCTCTGTCTGAATGATTTTATATCTAATGCAATGTATTTGTTAAATCAGAAATGAAATGATTTCCTTTCTCTATTCGAATGATTTGATATCTGATGTCATGTATCTATTAAATCCGAACTGAAATAATTTCCATTCTCTAGTGAATGATTCCATCACGGATGTAATGCATCTACTAATTATGATAGATAATAATGCCTAGGAAAAATCAGTTCGAATTCAGGAAGCCTAAAGACTGACAGAGAACATAGGGTAAATCTAATCTCGAGTGACCCCTTTCTGAACGAACGATAGAATTGGCCTTTTATTTTTTATGATAGTTGAAAGGATTATGCATGGTTAAATTCTGGAAGAAATCTCCTCTAAATTAGATTTACTGCTATTTTCTTTCTTTAATTGTTTTCTGAGTAAAATCAATGCTGAGATTTGCATATTGGGAGTAGAGGTTATGTTGTAATTTCATTAATCTAACTGTATGAATAATGTCGGGAACATCATTCTAAGTTTTGTAAACTATGCTACATTTCTCTTTTCCATTAAACAGACTGTGTAGAGACAGATTTGTAACTGAGGTAGGAGGACCGACTATTATACCAGTTTCCCTTATAGTTCATTAACCTAACCCGTATAAAGGTATTTCGAACAAGAGAATACAGAAACAAAAAATTATACTATATAATTTGCAATGACAGATCTATTATATGAACTACTTTAACAGTAAAGGAACCCAGATGCGCCCTTTCTTATTACGGAAATTTCCTTTACCCAAGGTTATACCAATTCAACTATTCATATTTAGTCTTTCCTGTTTTAATAACGATGCACAAACAAAAAGAATTAAGAAGTGTCAAATCGCAAAATGCAAAAGGACTGTGGGCCCAACATTTCAGGGATTTCGAACACCTGATGCTTAAACAAAATGAAACAAGAAGAGTCGAATCGTGAAATGCGAAAGGACTATGGGCCCATCATTTTGAGATTTCGGGGTTCGGGATTTCGGGGATTTTGGACACCTGATTCTTAAACAAAATGAAACAAGAAGAGTCGAATCACAAAATGTGAAAGGACTGTGGGCCCAACATTTTGGGATTTCGGGGTTCGGGATTTCAGTATTTTGGAATTCAGGATTTCGGGATTTCAGGGTTTACGAACTTCTTACGCATAAGAAAAATGAGATAAGAAGTGCCAATTTGCGAAATGAGAAAAGGCTGTGGGCCCAACACTTCGAGATTTTGGGATTTCGGGGTTTAGTAAAGCAAAGGAACTCCGTGCATATGTAACAAGCAAGTCATGAATGCCGAAATGTCAACTTTGTATTTTATCTTCTTTTAAAATATGCTCAGTCTTTGTTTGAATGATTCATGTATCTGATCTTATGCGTCTAATTGTGCTAAGTTGAAATAATTTTCATAGATGACATTTGTTCGTTGTAACAAGTTTATGTTCAAAGACTAAATTCTGGGAATGGTTCCTCCTGAAACAAAATGCAAGACAAAATTATCTACTTATGAATTTGAAAGAACAGATCCACCTACAGGAGCATATTTAACTCTGAAATCAAAAATCTAGGTAGAATTGTCTATGTATAGATGAGCTTGAAAGGTACCGATCTATTTATAGGCATATGTTTACTTATGTAATTGAAGTTCTAGCAGATCTTTCTTTGAATTGGAAGAATCCTATACATACATTACTTAGGGGTTTCGGGGTTTCGCGATTCAGGATTTCGCGACTCTGGTGGCAACATTTCTAGGCCCTTCGAACTCCCATAACCCGAAATGCCAAAAAGGGGCTTAACCGGTTTTGGCCTTTTCGCATGAGATCAACGGTCTCGATTCTTTCGGGATTTCGCGAACTGGAATTTCGTGATGCAACGACTTCGAAATAACGAATTTCGAGCACAAGATCAACGACTCCTGTTGCTTCTCATCCAACGGTCGCCACCCCTCCTGAGCTTCTGAATGCTAAAAGATGCTCAATATTAACCTCCTCACAGATCTACGAGATCCAACGGTCCACGGGATTTCGGTACTTCCCCACGAAGAAATTTCACTGTTCGATCACTCTGCCCAAGGATCTCTGGCCAAAATGACTTGGCGATCTTACACCTGAACTTGACCTTTGCGAGACAATTTTGATCTCTTCCTCCTTTTGAATACTTCAAAGGTGCTATCCCTTCTGAGCTTTATCATTCTGAACAACAAAGGTTCCTTCGACCTGAGTTTAGACATTGCCTTTCAAGGGAAGTGATAGAATTATGAAAATATTTTACTCACATAAGCTTTTCAGTTCAAAGTAATCTAGACTAGTGTTAAAATGACATTATGGACATAAATGAATCTTACCTGCTCTTAATTTCTAAGATTAAAAGAAATTGAATTATGTCATAGAATTTATTTTTTTTGGTGAATTCGAGGTCCATTACAAGTAGATTTTGGTACCAGGTCCCTAAAGGTCTGAAGGAAGTCTACATGTTAGCATCTTACTATTTCAGCTCAAATTCAAAGGAATTGGTATGGTTATATACTTGTTTTAATGATTAGTTCTTGTCATGTTATGGTGTATGATTGAGTCATACTTGGTATGGTTGGTTTGGTTTTTGGAAATGGTATATCTTGGTTTCTTGGTTGAGTGAGGAGCACTCTTATATCTGGTTCATCATATGACATGGTTCGTATAGTTCATATATTTGATTTGATTGTACATGGTTGTGGTATATGAGGGACATGCATTAGTTCTTTGAGATACTTCATTGATGATATGGTACAAAATTACATATGGTTGATGTTATAGTATATGGTACAGACTACACATAGTTGATGATCTAGTTCATGATTCACTGTTCTTTATTGATGTATCTTTGGTTCATGATTGATGTATGAGATAGTATGTATGTTGGTATATAGTTTATGAATAGTATGGTATGTGTATTAGTTGGTTTATGAGAAGATATAGGTTGATGTGACAAAGTGACAGTGACAGAGACAGAGTGACAACAATAGAGACAGAGTGACAATTATAGTGTCAGAGTGAAAGTGACAGAGACAGAGTGACAATGATAGAGATAGAGTGATAGCGATAGTGACATAGTGATAGAAACAATGGTAGTGATAGTGGTAGAAGTTTTGATAGCGACAATTGGTCTACATTTATATTTTAGGGTGGCAAAATGGGGCAAGGATAGGTGGTTGTAGCCACCTTCTGGTTGGATCCGGAGAACTCAGGAGGTTGTAGCCACCTTCTGGTTGGATCCAGAGAACTCAGGGGGTTGTAGCCTCCTTCTAGTTGGAGGCAAAGAATTCATGGATTTGTAGCTTCCTTCAGGTTTGAACCTAAGAATAGGGGGTTGGAGCCTCCTTCTAGTTGAAGCCGGAGAATCAGGAAGTTGGTGCTTCCAATGAATGTATTCTTTTGATATATAAGAAAATCATTCCATGGTTTTCTCCCATTTTGGTTTCCACATAAATTTTGGTGCATTGTGTATCTATTGTGATGTTATGTTGTTTATGATTATACTTATGATGATATATTGAATGATAATGGTAAACTACTGAATATTGTTGAAGAATACATTGTGGTTAAAAGTACTATAATTGCTCATTATTGGTTCACCCCCCCTCTCAGTAATACAACACTACATTTGAATGTATTTATATAAGTGATTTAATTGACTTTTTATCGGACTGTGTGATCTTATTGCAAAAAATACTGTGAAACTTGGATTAACTAGAAAGCTCAACAATAATTTAAACTAGATAGAAAACCACCTAAAAAAAATCCTTATCCCTTGAGAATATGCATTTGTCAGTATTGGTTATCTCCGAAGGTAACACAACTACAAACCATGTCACTCATCGATAAAAATACTGAAACTATTCTTAGGTGAAAAATCCTATAGATAACTTTGCAACTTATGTTTTAATGCTACATAAACTTAGATCAAACAACCAAACTAAGAGATAACAAGGATTTTATGAATCTCATCAATATTTCACTTATTCATTAAGTATATTGTCCTTATATAAATATGAATCTCATCATAGTTTTGTGCATGATGTTCAATACATGTGTTTGGTCACTGCAAGAAGTTAAAATAATTATTTATTTCAGATTTGGCCTTACAACAAAATAACCCTAAATGAAATCATTCCTTTTCAAGGGTCCATATGTCTCAACAGTGATTCATTAATCTCTAACAAGTTGGATGATTTTGAAAACCTATATTTATTTGTGTTGCATTTGCCAAAATAATCTCAACGATATAAAGCATCAAATCAACTTATCAATTAAGTATTTGTACATTGAGGAACATGATAAATTTAATGTATTAACAATAAGACAAATCATGGATGTAGTGTATGATTAATTATGCAATCCAAGTTAAATGGATTTCTCACCCAGAAAAAGACTTTCTATCTGAAGATTACCAAACATTCATTCGAATAAGAATACTTAAGAATTTAAATGTAGACACACAAATTGATATTTTGATTCTTCAATCAATAGCTACAATACATAAATAAATCAATACAAATAACTAAGCTAAGATAGAGATACAACTTAGCTCTGCAACCCAGGAATTGGTGGGCCCTTTCCAATCCTGGTAGTGAGCTGTAGAAATTCACAAACTCATGGACATAGAGATACTATAAACCATAAATGTAGATTTTATCAAGAAAAAAGTATTCTAAAAAATTACAATGTTTTCATTACAATCACATATACAAAATTATGGTAATGTCGAACAACACCAACACTTATCTATTCCTTTGATCACAGAGTTACAAAGACATCATTCAACCTTGATTTATAGAGAAAAAATGTTTTTATCGAAAATCCCTAAGCTAAGGATGAATTTGGCCTCCTTTGTTCTTTTGGAACAAGAAGGAAACAATTGTTACATAAAACCATCAAATCGAACTAGCTTTGATTCTTTCCAACCATTCATACAAACTGGGTAAGGATCATATTAGAGTTTTGTCTCATTTCTATTCATATGACATTGAATACATACAAATAGCAACCAAAATAGCATGAATATCGAACCCACAAACAACCTGGATACTGGAGCATTCACTCACTTGTTGACTTGGAACTCCGTAATGGATGGGAACACTTTGGGCACAAAACAATAGGTCATGATCCATGCTGGCACTTCATTCTCTAATACCCATGTGACCAATCTCCATTTAGGCACAAACATATATTTGAACCTTGGAACTAAGGTACTGGAACAATTGTGGTATAGGAACAACACTAACATTCCTCATTAATAAAACTTTTCTTGAAAACTCCTATTAATTCATCAAGAACTTGGGAATAATGATAAAATAAACAACTATACCTCAAAATGCTTGTAACAGGGGTTTTGAGCTTGAAATCATGTGAATTGATGACATAAGGGATAGGTTTAGGCATAAAAACAGAGTATAAGTGGAAAAAGGAGTGTTTAAATGATGGAAAAATAGGGGTTCAACAGTGCCAAAGGGAAATTGATAAGAAGCATTTCTAGTGAAAAGATTTGAAGATGGACCACCATTAGGAAGAACCAGTTGGACTTGATGTTATGGTGTTGGCATTGATGTGAAAAAGGGAAAACATGGTCAATATGGTATTGACAAACCCATGTTGGACATGGTGCTAGGTGTTAGGATTGATTTCAAAAAGGGATAATATGGTATTGTCATTTAGATAGAATTATTGTACAAGGTGTTATGGTGGTGTCATTAAACATCAAAATAAATCAATATGGTCTATAAATCTGTTAATTCCATCAATGAATGTGTGATATTGATACATTCATACTAATATCTTAGAAAAAATCTATGAAATGTGTTACTAACATCCATCTACAGAAGAAGAAACAGATAAATCTGCCCAAGGATGTTGAGTCCTATATGTTGCAAATTTTGAAAGTGTAGCAAAGGTTAGAGAGAGGGAGGATTGGTGTGTAATAGGACTGTATGAGAAGGAGGTAATCCCTCGGGGTCTTACACATTGATAAACACATAGCACCTTCGTTATTTGGACCACGATCCTAGCCTTTGGTCCTGTTATAAATCTGAAGCAAGAGCCACTTCCAAAATCAACTAGAGCTTGACAAAGCCTAAGGTTTGAATGAATTGATAGTGATAATCCGATCTTGTAGAGGATTGAATAAAATTCAAGAACCACTACAGAGAAACTTTGAAAAAGTTGAGTCTCGATGTGAATCCTTAGAATTCATTGATTAGATTTGATCATTGATCCAACCAAGCTATATACAATGAAGAACAAAATAAGAACTTTATTGTGAAAATGCACTTGAAGAAATTAACAAAAACTCAGAGCTCGAATCCAGTTGACTCTTCAGGGGATAAAAGATGAACAAATTACAAGGTATTTGAAGTGTTTTAAATTAAACCAAATTTATTTTTAATAAAAAAATTCTAGCATTATTATGAAATTAAATGAAGAGGTGCATTGAAAGAGACACATTGTTTCAAATGCATATCTGTTGAGAGTCTATATAAACAAGAAAGTATGGTGAAAGGAAAGTGTCTCTGTGAGATAATTTATAAGATAAAAAACAGAAGAAGAGTCCAAGGAAGTATATTAAACCTGAAACATAGACATGAAGTGAGGGTGGAAGGAAGGAGCAAGGGAGGATTTGAGTCCTCTACAGGTTGAATCCTGAAACAGGGAGTTCCAACTTCCTCAAGTTGGTGCTTGGAAATAAGAGGATTGGAGCCTGATCTACAGAGAGTTGGTTCTTCCTCAAGTTGATACTTGGAAAACAGGGGATTGGTGTCTCCTTGAGTTGGTGCTAAAAATAAAAGAGACTGGTGTCTCTTAAAAACTATAACTTGTAATTGAAATACAATTTTTGTATGATTGTTACATTTAAAATTCAAAGTTTTGTACATTCTTGTCAATAAATTGTTATGGTTCATAAATTCATAAAAAAATAATTTAACTTGTGAAGAAAGAAGCAATATTGATTCACCACCCCCTCTCGGTATTGAACAAGATTCCAACCATTGGTATCAGAACCGGTTCCTTCACCATAGTCTAACCACTTTAAGGGAAATTCTGAAAATCCAATGGATCAATAACAAGGAATGCCCTCCAATAGAGCACCATTGTTCGAAGGAAATGGTTATGTATTTGGATTATAAGGATGAAAATTTATATGATGGATCTTGGATGTGATTTTTGTCTATTTGTGGTAAATGGTTAAACTGTACCAACTACTGCACCTTCAGATGATGCTGCAAATAACGTCTGCAATGATAATTCAAGGGATGTCAATGCAATTTTGAGTGGATTAGCAAACTCAATATTTGTAAAAGTGATGCATTGTAAATCAACAAAAGAAATTTGGGAAAAAATTAAAATCATCTATGAAGGAGATGGAAAATTTAAATAAGCAACACTTCAAACATATAGAGGGAAATTTGAGAGTTTGAAGAGGAAAGAGGAAGAAAACATTGTAGAATATTTTCAAAGAGTGGATGAAATAGTCAATTCAATCAAAGCATTGGGAGAAGAGTTAAAATACAAAATTATTTTCCAAAATCTGGTGATACCATTACCGATGAGATATGATTCCAAGGAATCTACCTTGGAATATCGAAAATACCTTGAAAAACATACAATGGATGGACTTCATGGGATTCTTATAGCCTATGAAATGAGAACCTAGCAAGAAAAGTCATAAAAAAGGGGAAAAAAATTCAGAGCTTCAAAAGCAACAAAGAACCATGAGCATGTTCCAAATGAAAATCACTCAAACATATCAGATGAAGAAGAGGCCAATTTTATAAGGAAACTCCATAAAGGGTCTGGGAAATATAAAGGGAAGTTACCCTTTAAGTGCTTCAACTATGGAAAAGTTGGGAATTCTTCCTCCAAATGTGACTATCCCAAGCAGGTGGATAGTTATGATGAATATACTTATAACGATAAAGAACTTAAGAAGATAAAAAATAAAAACAAGAATAAATTGTACAAGAAAAATAAAAACTTATACTCCAAAGAAGACAATAGTTCATCTGACATGAGTGAAGATGACAAGACATAACTTTTTATTTATGGGCATCGAAAATCAAAATAATTTTGTTTCTCATAATGAATAAAACTATGAAGTTGAAGGAGAAGTAGACCTTGAAGGAGAACTTATTATTGCTCTTGAAGAACTGAGAAAATATAAAAAGAAGAACAAATCATTAAGAGAACAACTATTAGAATATGAAGGAAAACAAAAATTAAGAGAAATGAAGTTTCAATAAACATCAAGGAATTAGAACAAATCATTATTGACTTAAATAATCAACTCCAGGAAGCCAAAAAAATTGAATAGGTCATATGTAAAAAACTCAATGAAAAACAACTAGACCGTGAAAAGCTAGAGGATGAAATTGTTTTTCTGAAAAGAGAACTTGACAAAGGAAACAACCAATCAAGATTTGAAAACAATTCAAGAATATTGGATGATATTCTTAACAATCAAAGATCATCAAGAAATAATTTAGGACTCATTTATGATCAAAACAAGTCTAACAAAGTATCTAACTCTACATCTCAACAAACTGATAAAAATCCAAAAAGTTATGCAACTATTCTTCAAATCTCTTTAAAAAAGGAAGAAATCAATATAAAGACTAATTTTAATCAACATAAATCTTCTCTCCCTTCAAATTAAAATGAATATAGAAGGAATAAAATTATAAGAAGAACTCTCCCAAGAAGGTATCAATATTTGTTTCTTGGCTATTGTTTCTCTTTCAATAATTTTGGGCATAAAGCATTACATTGTAAATGCAATCATAAAAATATTCAAATATATGGTTATACGAAAAACACGAATAATAATAATCAAGAGAATAGAAACTATAATTCCTTTATCCACTGCAAGATTACAATGTTGAATACCACAAATGCAACAATTATGATCACAAAGCTAGTGATTGTAGACTACCAAAGCATCCCATAAAAAATTCCAAAATTCAAGAAGAAAATCATAAGAAGACATGGAAAGAAAGAAAAATGGAAGAAAAGAAAATATAGTGTAAGGTAGCCTTATATGCTAAATATAAAAGGAGTCAATGGTATGTTGACATTGGATGTTCAAAGCATATGACTAGAGATCAAGATAAATTCCTCAGTATAGAAAGGAAAGAAAAATGAAGTGTTACATTTGGAGATAACGTCTCTACCAAGATACTTGGAAAGGGTACAATCAGTATAGGAAATACTAGAGCTAAAGTAGAAAATGTGCTATTAGTTAAAAATTTGAATCCTAATATCCTCAGTGTGAGACAAATATGTGATCAAGGACACATACTCATATTTAAATCTCAAAAACATCAAATTAGAAAATATAACTCATGAAAATTAGTGGTTGTTGCATCAAGGACACCAAGAAATGTTTATATCTCAAACATTGAAGAAGAAGAAAAATGTTGCATTGGCCAAATAGATGAAATTTGGATATGGCACAAAAGAATGAGACACATAAGCTTTGACAACTTGATAAAAGTTAGTAAGAAGGAAGTTGTGAAAGACGTGCCAGAAATTATAAAACCTTCAAACTTTGTTTGTAGGCACTGTTGGAAAGTTGGTTTGGACAGTTGGTTGTCATTGATGTCAAACCTTGGAGAGTGATATTAGAGATTGATGTCAGCCCTTATATATTGATGTGAACCCTTGGAGAGGTCCAGAGATGTTGTCCAATCAATTAACATTTGATTGATGGTGAGTTAGTTGGGTACATTTGATGTAGTCTACATGGAGCCCCAGAGGTGTGGTTACGGGACCAAAAGTTTATTAAATAATATGGACATTAAGGAAAATGAAATTTTCAGTAAGACTATCATATATGGATATTACATGTTGATCTATTTCTAGTGATATGTGGAATTCCATGTGGTTCCTCACAGTTAGGGAGATATGGCCTTGCAAAGTTGGAAGCCCCAAAGAGTGGTCAAGAAGCCTCTAGTTGGTTACAAGTATTTAATGAAAGGGTAAAGTGGTTGTAAAAAAATTTCAATAAGCCCTAAAGTTAAGGAAATATATCCTAAATTTAAGGAAATAAGTTACTTAGAAAAAATATAAATACGCCTCAAGAAGTCTCTCATAAGCACATGATTTATACACACAATTTCATTGAATATCTATCTAAGTGATACAATAATTGTTATATGAGGTAAACAAGGATATATGAGGTGTTTTTTAGAGGGAATATGAAGTAAAKAAGGTTGAAATTTCAAGGGAGGATGAAGTCTTGTGAGGTTGTGTTCTAAGGTATGTTATTTATGGGTCATCTTACCATTTTTCTATAAATTTGTTTCTAGAATGATTCAGATAAAGAAACATGGAGGATATTGAGAAGACATATCCGGGTACTTGTGGTATAAATTTCAWCTTATGGATCATTGTATTTTGGGAGATACACTATGTGGAATATAGGGTTTTTGGCTAGTCCTAGAACTAGTCTCAAACAAGTGTTTTGGGTAAAAAGGTCATAACTTATTCATAGAAGATCCAAATTTAKTGAGACCAAATGCATTGGATAGAGTACAATATTTAGTATGTTGTGTGAAATTTTTAGATYCATCGGGATGGATAAATTGGGTTGGTGATCTAGGTGGATATCAGTGGCCACCCACCTTTTCCAACTGGCTCAAAATAGTTTTCTGACAATTCCGGAAATTTGCTATTTTTAGAAGTTTTAACTTCCAGGGCTATTTTATGAAGGTTTTTTGGGATTGATATTCTCAGTGATATTCAAAGTCATTATCGAACCCCCAAAATGGATATCCTTGGCGATACCTTTCCAACGGGCTATCATACGCCTAAAACGGAGATCATATGCAAAAGTTACGACCCCGGGAAGTTGATGTACTAACTCACCTAGACAGGGCCCACATGACTTTTGGCGCTTCATCTCCTAGGGTTAGGTTTTTGGATGTCTAGGTTTTTTGGAATTCCTGTTTATTATAAAAGGGACTTCAGAGCCTCATTGTAATGATCTTTTTGTGAATGAGTGCAACTGTCACATCTCTTCTCAGAGATAAGCCACTACCATTCCAACAAGCTTGTTTCCGCTGCATTTTATAGTTTCAGCTTACTTCCTTATTGAATAGAAAATCAGTTTTACTGTATCTCTGTTATTTTATGTTAAGAACCTGTTTATAATATGTATTCATTCCATCCTACTCATAAAATCTATATTAGTGGTATCAGAGCGGTCTTCTCCTTGTCATCTTAATGCATGTCCCCAACGAGGTCGGAGTACAAAGAGTTGGGTCTCGAGATTGTTTCTCTTGAGGACAAAATCTCTCGCATGCTCAAGCGAACTCTCATGGAAGGTGAAAAGAAAGATGATGGGACATGATATCCTTTCAAACTGTTGCTTGAGGAATCCCTCACACAACAAAGGAACGAGATGATGGATGGTTTCGTGCAAATCCTTCGGCAGCTACCAATAGACGACGCATCTTCTTCGAGCGAAGGCGCCACCCACTTCAAGGTACAAATAAACTTTGATATTCCTATATTTGAAGGTCAGATAGAAACATATGATGTATATAAGTGGTTGAATCTACTAGAAGGGTATTTTTCTATCCATAACTTTTCAAATAGAGAAAAGATTACTTTTACGCTCCTCAAAGTTGTTCCCCATGTCAAAGATTGGTGGTAAACTTTTTGTGAGCAAAAGGAAATAGAGGAACCCTCATTATTTATAGTCACGGCCACCTGGGAATCCTTCAGGGATGCTATTAAGGAAAAATACTATCCTATCGGAATTTATGATGACTTGTATACCAAATGGACCACACTGTGGCAAGAAAGAGACCAAGGAGTGTTAGATTTCACAAATATATTTCATACCTTATGCACCAAGATGGTTATCAAATATTCAGAGCGACATCTGGTTCTCAAGTATCACGGTGCTCTGCATAGATACATCTAGACCGAAATGTAATTTTTGGACATCTCATCCTTGGGTGTGGCCTACCAATATGCCGTCAAAATCAAGCAGAAGATCAAACAAAAGACGCGACAATTTGGGCTTGGGAACTCCTCACAAAAAAATCCAGGAAAGGGCGGCCCCAACACAAAAAACAAAGGATAGAGAAAAGATGGATAGTATCAGGACAACCAGTCCAAGCCGCAAGCAAAGAAGGATACCAGAAAGACAAAGAAAGATACCAGGAAGTGGTGCGACTTCCATAAGAGCCCTTGCACAACACTGTTGACTATCACTCAAAGAAATTGCTGGTGGCCAAAGTGAAAGCCTCTAAATCAGATGCGGGTTCAGACTCTAATCCAGAACCAGAAATGGGAAGATGAATCATTGATGCAAAACCCAATGCCACCGTTGCTACCACCAAACTCTAGCCTGGTGAACCAGACAAGCCAGAAGAAGGAGAACACCTATTCAATTCACATATGTGGGTAAAAGGCACCCAATTGCACTTCATCGTGGATAGAGGTAGCCAGAAGAAACTCATATCAGCAGAGGTTCTCAAGCGGCTGGACCTGTCAACAAAATCGCACCCACAACCCTACACCATTGGATGGCTCCACCAAGGAAGCGATCTCTGTGTCACCAATAGTGTCAACTATCGTATGACATCAAGCCCTTCAAAGATGAGGTATTGTGTGATGTTGCTCCTCTCGAAGTTTGTGATGTTATTTTGGGCCAAAATTATTTATGGAAACGTCATGTTGTATATGAGTCTAGGCCTCGTAGTGCTATTATTACTTTGAACAAAACATTGTACAGGATACCCGGGGCAGTCCCACCTAGTGTTATTTCCTTGATCTCTGCTAAGCAATGCAGGAAGTTCATCTCTCAAACGGGGAAGTTTGTCTTCTTCGTGATTTTCTCTCAGAATAAGAAAAAGATCACAGCCACATCTAGGGTATCTATGGCCAACCTCTCCACACAACAGAAGCAAGTAGTTAAGGTCATGGAAGAATACTCAGATATATTCTCCTCACCTACTGGGGTACCTCTACACTTCCAGGTCAAGCACCCCATTGATCTAACCCCCGACGCACCACTGCCCAATGGGACAGTCTATCACTGCTCTCTATTAGAGAATGAGGATATCAAGTGACAGATCCAAGAACTGATCCACAAGGGGAATACCCATCCCATCTCATCACCTTGCGGGAGCCCAATCATGCTTGTACAGAAGAAAGATGGGGCCTAGCGACTCTGCATTGATTACTAGGCTCTGAATAAAATCACAGTCAGAAACCGGTACCTGATTCCCCGAATCAATGACCTCCTTGATCAAATAATTGGGGCCAAATACTTCAGTAATATTGATCTGAAGTCTGGTTACCACCAGGTCCCGATAGAAAAAACAGATGTATGGAGAACCACCTTCAAGTCAAAGGAATACCTTTTTGAATGGTTGGTCATGCCCTTTGGTTTGAATAATTCTCCAGCCACTTTCATGAGGATGATGGATGATATCCTACAACAATTCACCAATAACTTTGTAGTGGTGTATCTATATGACATTCTCATTTATAGCAAGACTTGGGTCGAACACTTGCAGCATATTCAACAGGCTCTACACACCCTGTAGCAGAACAAGCTATATGCCAACTTGGAAAAATGTTCCTTCGGCATGGACAAGGTCCATTACCTAGACTACATAATTCATCAGCATGGTGTACATGTGGATCCAGCCAAGATCCAAGTCATATATGACTGGCCAACCCCAACCACACTCACTGAGCTTCAGAGCTTCTTGGACCTTTCCAATTTCTACCGCAAGTTCGTGTCGGGATTCTCCCATATTGCATGGGCCCTTAGCTAAATAACCAGGGGTGGTGGTAAGGAGAAATATGAGTGGGGCCGGTCCCAACAACAAGTGTTCGATGATTTGAAGCAATGCTTGTGCTAAGCCCCAATACTCTCACTACCAGACCTACAAAAACCCTTTGAGATCGAGACAAATGCTTCAAACTATGCGGTGGGTGTCGTTCTCACTCAACACAACCACCCCCTGACCTGTCATAGTGAGACACTATCAGATGCTATCCATAAATACCCTAATTATGAAAAATAAATGTAATCCATTGTGCAAGCCTGCCTTCGGTGGAGACATTACATTCTTGGGAAGGAGACAGTCATCCACACTGATCATAAGGCACTGCAGTTCATGCAGACACAAGGAAAATTGCAGAATGATCTCCATCAAAAGTGGTCCACATACTTGTAGCAATTCCACCTCAACATCAGGTATAAAATAGGAAGCACCAATCACGTCATTGATAGCCTCAGTATACCACCAGTCATGACACTCACCACAGTGCTAGACTCTTATGGCCATGAGACCTCTGGATGGCCCCAACTCTATGAGACATACCTAGACTTTGCCACCACCTACCAAATGTTGGGTGCAAATGTAGTTGTCGATAATTTCCATATTCAAGATGGGTTGTTGTGTAGTCTGGGCCATATCTGTGTTCCATCAAGTGAGTGAGAGAAGCTAATCTGGGAATCCCACTACAGTCGGGTGGCAGGACACTTCGACATCAAAAATACAGTGGCAATGCTACAAAAACATTTCTAATGGCCGAAACTTCACCAGGAGGTCAACAAGTATATCAGGTACTGCACTTCCTGCGCTATTGCCAAACCAACCACTAAGAAACAGATCCTGTACACCCCTCTTCCTACTCCTGACAAGCCATGGGAATCCATCTCAATGGAATACATGTCAAGCCTCCCATCCACTAAGCGGGGAAATGACTGTGTTTTTGTGGTTGTTGATCTCTTTTCTAAGATGGTGATTCTAGTTGCCTGCAAGAAGAACATCAAAGCAAAGGCCACTACCAAGCTCTTCTTTGAACAAGTCTGGGTACATTTTGGAATCCCACAAACCATTGTCTCATATCGGGATAGCCTATTCCTCAGCACATTCTAGTCGAGCCTCTGGACACTACTGGACACCAATATCACCAAATCCATGACCTTACACCCCCAGACAGATGGCCAAATTGAGGTCATAAATCGAATGATTGTGCATATCCTTCACATTTATAATTCAAAGCACCCTCGCACATGGGATGAGAGCCTTCCCTATGTCCAACATAGCTACAACTGAGCCCTGCATCGCTCAACCCGCCATAGCCCCTTTCGAGTGGGGTTGGGATTCCAACCATTGGGTCCCATAGATGTTTCACTTCCCCTTGCGGTCACCTCAACAAACTCATCTCCTGCTCCAACTAAAGCTGACAAATCCACCTGGTTCAATGGTCAGATCCTTCACATCCACCAACAAGTTCATGATATCCTACAGAAGTCCAATCACAGGTACAAGTAGTTCCATGATCAACATTGGCTGCCACATAAGTTTCAGGTGGGTGAAAAAATTTGGTTGCACTTGAAGAAAGAATGCCTTACAGGACCCCATCAAAGCTTCACCCACTCTGTTATGGGTTGTACACCATCACCAAGGCCATGGGGGATAATGATTTTGAGCTCAACATTCCTCCTTTCCTTGGCCTGCACCCAGTGTTCAACGTGGATCTCCTTCGCCCTTATTTCCCACCATTATTGGACACCTCAGACGTAGCAAAGCAGATGACACCAACAGATCTCAACCACGACTGCATAAAATAGGCATCCAATGATCAGATTGTGGACAGAAAGATCAAGGGCACTCAACAGCAAAGGATCCATCTTTATCGAGTCGTCAAAGCAGGGAAGCTCCTGCACCAAGGCAAGTGGCTCACTTGGGGCCAAATTCAGCAGAAATTTCCTCATATGATGGGGGAAATCAATACAATGGAGACTATTTCTTCCTAAGGAGGGAGGATTGATCTAGGTGTATATCGGTGTCCACCCACCTTTTCCAACTAGCTCAAAATTGTTTTCTGACAATTTTGGCAATTTACTATTTGTAGCAGTTTTAACTTCCGGGGCCATTTTGAGGGCCTAAATGAAGGTTTTTTGGGATAGATCTTATCAATCATAGATAAAGGCATGATTGTGCCCCCAAAATTAATCTCCTCGGCAATACCTTTCCAACAGGCTATCATACGCCTAAAACAAAGATTGTATGCAAACGTTACGACCCCAGTAAGTTGATGTACTAACTTACCCAAACGGGGCCCACATGGCTTTTGGCGCTTCATCTCCTAGTGTTAGTTTTTTGGATGTCTAGAGTTTTTTTCATTCCTATTTATTGTAAAAAGGCCTTCAGATCCTCATTGTAATGATCTTCTTGCGAATGAGCGTAGCCGTCACATCTCTTCTCAGAGATAATCCGCCACCATTCCAACAAGCTTGTTTCCGCTTCATTTTACAGTTTCAGCTTATTTCCTTATTGAATAGAAAACCATATTTACTGTATCTCTGTTATTTTGTGTTAAGAACCTGTTAATAATCTGTAGTCATTTCGTTCTTCTCATAAAATCTAGATCAGTTGGGCCCTCACTCTTTTATGTTATTTACCTAGGATGTGATGGAGATCATTTGATTATGTAGAAGATTCCAGTATAACCACCATATTGGCAATATTACTAATGCATATGTTGTCACATAGATCCACTTTGTATTGGTCCATGGCTATGTTTTTTTCATATCGTCGCTCCACTATGTATTCTTTCGTTGCTATGATCAAATAATGTCGTTGAGGTATGGATCCACATTGTATATTCAATTACCATATCCTTAGTCAGTACTTTCATGGATCCAGAGTGTATTGGTCGGTGGCCATGATTTGATTCAGTTTACTCCGAGCATAGGTATTCCTGCCTCAAGGATGATACATATATATTGTTTGATGTTTGTTTGCAACTTCTGCCAGGCTCTCCTACTCCATCGCCCTTGCATTAGTATTTTTCAAAGTGTTTCGATCATCTGTTTCTCCTCTAACCTCAAACTTTAGGGGGCATTTGTTACACACCTAAATGTCACACCACCATTGCACACTTAAGTGTCAAAAGTTTCATATGCACACTACTAATTGTTGCATGCACTTTATCAAGTGTTGTGTGCACCTTATTAAGTGTCACATTGTTATAACCCTAAAATGTACCAGACATGCTTACCTGGCATCAAGCCATCTCATTTACCTTCTTTGCCAAGCCATTACTGAACAACATCTTAAAAAAAAACACTATTTTTGAAGGCATACATGCCCTGCTCCACTACTGCATGCGTGTGTACGCTAGCTAACCCATTACATCTCGTGTATACCTAAAAAATAATGGAAAATGGAAAGTTACAAACAAAACACACAGTTTTGGGTAAGTTAACTAAACCGACTGACCGCCCATAGTCAGTCACTCGACCAAATACCTAGCCCTTTCTAGCCTATAAAATAAGGGGTAGGGGTCCCATTTGGAAGGAGGAAAACCATAGCAACGAAACTATAGCCGATTTAGTATTCCCCTTGCCCCAACCTTTTGCAACTATTGTGTGAAGAGAAGCGTATACAGAAGCAGTTGGAGCACAGTTGAAGAGGAGCCTAGGACCAGATTCGAGGAGTAGTGGCCGATCTCACCACTATAAGTTACTTTTGTGAGATTAATAAAAGAAGTACTTTTCCCGTCCCGCCATATGAGATTGTCAATATTTAAATTTGATTATATTTTTTGATAGAATCTCTAACCCAA
>JASDQU010103470.1:296048-322221 GCA_032191745.1 Picea mariana | reverse complement strand
TTTGCAACTATTGTGTGAAGAGAAGCGTATACAGAAGCAGTTGGAGCACAGTTGAAGAGGAGCCTAGGACCAGATTCGAGGAGTAGTGGCCGATCTCACCACTATAAGTTTACTTTTGTGATATTAATAAAAGAAGTACTTTTCCCGTCCCGCCATATGAGATTGTCAATATTTAAATTTGATTATATTTTTTGATAGAATCTCTAACCCAATAGTTTATAGGTTATATGCATGTGGAGTTCTTTGTTTGTCTTTTATGAGTGAAGGTCAACATTGGGAGGAGAGTTGTAGTCAAGGAGCGACCAAGCGTTAAAGGGATCGACATCAAACAAAAAAACTAAGGTACAATAACTAGATCTCTTTAGCCTTGTATTTGAATATGAGTAATGGAAGTTATGCTTGGGATGTTGTTAAAAAGTAGGAGATTTTAGGTCATTTCTACATGCATGATAAAACCCTCAATTCGGCCAAGTCAAATTGGCATTTGATGTTATATTCGACATTATGAGATTACTGAATGTCTATTAAGACTGCAACTGGTTTCTCACCTTTTCAACTCATTTACAGGCTGGAAGCAGTCTTGCCCATAGAATGCTAGATCCCATCGTTAAAGTTAGCAGTACATTTATTTCCAGATACTTCACCACTTGAAGAACGGTTACTATACCTCGAACAACTCAATGAACATTGTCGTTATGCGGCCTTGTCTAACGAGGCTCACAAACACAAAGTCAAGTGTCAATATGATCGGTCCGTTCATCCTCGTATTTTCTCTAAAGGAGACCTTGTCCTAGTCTATGTCCAAGATAAGAACCCCCTAGGAGCAGGTAAGTTCAAACCCATGTGGTTCAGACCTTTCATCGTGAAAGAAGTACTACAGAAGGGCACTTATCATCTGGTGGAATTTGAGGGAAATGTTCTRGCAAAACCTAGAAATGGGTTCTACCTCAAGAAGTATTACTCATAAGTGGGTCGCCATGGGTGAATTTTTGTAATATATGTMTAGTATTTGTACTATTACTTTTTGGGTTTTGGGTTTTATGGACGTGTCATTTTTTGATGTCATCTTCATCATTGTGGTAGATGTCAAGTGAATCAGAGGTGTTTGTTGGATTCACAGATGGCACTAGCCGACACACTCAGAGGCTTGCCTCTACAGCTTGGGTAATTTTCACACCTCAGGGACAGTTGCTATCTTCAGGAGGTATATGTTTAGGTGACATCACAAACAATGTCGCCCAATATAGCGCAGTTATTGAGTTACTTTATGATGCTTTGTCACTTGGTATCTCTCACCTCTGGGTCTATTTATATGCTCAATTGGTTGTGTCTCAGTTAAATGAAGTCTACCATGTTCATGACCCTACTCTACACTGACGATTCCTTAGGGTATGTCTCTTAGAACAAAGCTTTGATTATATTACATATTTTCATATTTTTGGGAGATTAAATCAAGTTACAGATACTCTAGCTAATCAAATATTATATTGGCATCTTGCACACATGTAAGAAAGACACACATATGCACATGTAAATACATTTGTAAAGTAGATATAATCCATAAGACATAAAAAGACATAAAAATCCATATATAATATTAAAAATATCAGAGTACATGGGTGGGCGCAAGTGCATCAAAAATACTTCCAGTAGAAATTCATGGGGCTTATGCCCTCAAAAATATACAAGTAGTGCCCTCGACACATAAGCTATCCAGCCTAACTAAGGAATGGGCCTATTGGCCCTATTATAATGACCAACGACAATTGCCAAATGCCAAAAAATCTGGACCCACGTCCATGGTGCCCCCACTACATGAGGCTGCATAGATGGTTTAAGATCCTCGATCTTTGCCATTGGGACTGTGCGAGTGAGTGAGGTAAATTTCCTCTCTACCCATCTCAAAACTCTCTCAGCCTCACTGGCTAGAGGTCCCCCTGCTGTTGCTGGTCCGCCAGCTGCGGCTAGTGCAACCTCTGGTCGAGAACGTCGTCTGTTCCTTGCAAAGTTTGTTGGACGCACCGGTCCCACATCTACACACAACAAACACATATCTGTCAATTACTCTGGTATATAAAAAAAAATGATATATGTAAAAACAACATAAAAATTTAAAAACTTTGAAAAAAAAACTTACCTAGGTCTCCTCGTACCACTCCGGGAGGTACGCCCATGTCTGGGTCCCAGGAAAAGTCAATTCTGGCATAGGGATAGTCCTCTATTTCCAGAATCTACCGATACCACAAATAAAAAAACTTGTCGTCGAAGGCCTCAATATTCGTCCCCCCCCCCAGTCGCAGCAACAACGTCGCCCATCTGTTCACAGCTGGAGAGAAGGCTACATGCCCTCGAACAATCTCCCTTGGACTCAGGCTAGGTACCCTCTCAAAGAAGAAAGAACAAAGGATAGTACCAAATCCAAAGTTTTTGTGCCTCCACATCCGACACTCTATCAACTACCTTTACATGCAGTCAAGCAATGCAGTACTCTAGTCAAAGATTTGTGCATTTAATCACTGAACCACACAATTCATGTGTGCCATGGAAGCCTAGTGTAAAGCTACAAATCTGGTAATCCACCCAATGATTAGAACTATCGCTTTCAACGATAGGTTGTTGATCTTATAAACCGACACCTGAGTACCCACCATGTCAGTACCTGCCTCGCAATGGAGGTTAATCAATTGTGCTATGTTGTGAGGCCCAAAAGGAAATGTGCGAAGGTTGAATGGTTCCCCTCTCCTTGAGAGGCCAGTCAAAAAGAGATATATTCATTCGTTGGAGTCAATGATCGTCCCTCAAGCATGAATGCCTCCACGTCCAGGTGCCAGTAATCAATCAAGGCATTCAACAACCTAGGTTGTGCTCGCATAAATGCACTCTGGAAGAACTTAAACAAACCACATTTAGCCAGAGCAGCCACCACATCAGGGTTATCTGAGACCTCAACATCAAAGTCCTCATGCTCCTTCTCCCTCTAATGAACATACATCCTGCAATTGACAAATTTAGGAGGGATTAGCCCTTGTATTCTTTAAATTGTTTCCTATGAGGAAGGGTATACGCGGGTTGTAATGTAGACAATCATGTATGCTCGCGTGTAGTATTTTCTCTGCACGTGGGCATACGCTGGTTGTCCTAAGACAACTCGTGTATGCATAGGGCCGACCTTTTTAGAGGTCAATGCCCTCGCCAAAGACAAAATAAAATGCATAAAGAAAGAATGGAGATAGAAGGGGGGTGAGTATGTACTTACTTGGTTCAATCGGAAGCTCGTTCCGTCCACCGAAGCTCCTGGAATCAATTCTTTTCACAAAGGGGTATTTTTGGCTTTTAGTCATTTTCTCAATTTGCAATAGTGATAATGAGATGCCAACTTCTATTTATA
The DNA here is from genome assembly GCA_032191745.1 of Picea mariana. Lineage (NCBI taxonomy): Eukaryota > Viridiplantae > Streptophyta > Pinopsida > Pinales > Pinaceae > Picea > Picea mariana. The sequence goes on along the minus strand of JASDQU010103470.1, from coordinate 318,833 downwards.
GACCTTTTTGGCCACTTTTTGTCAATTTTTGGACCCTTTTGTCATTTTTTCTAAAATGAAAATCATTTAGTATGGTTCATGATTTTTCTATGGATTGTTATGATAATTGTTACTTTGGGTATCGAGAAACTTTTTGAAGATTTGGGTCTTTTTTAAAGGTCCTTTGATAAAAAGTCATTTTTTCAACTTGTTGCATTTAAGTTAGGATTCCACCTCTACTTTCTACATCTCGTTGTATTTATCATTACGCCATAGGATCGATCCCACCGATTTGCGACACAGAACCATCATTGTTTCTTTATAAGTGTCGTATTTTAGTGGTAGAGACTACCTTAACATGGATGCCCTAGGTAGATCCCAGTTTCATTTTGGTGTCCATGCTGTCACTAATGACCATAGGCTCAGGAGTCCTTATTAGTTTATCCTGATTATGAGTCTGAACCTCATTTGCATGATGAATTATCACTCTTGACCTCACCCTTGGGAATCCTAGAACATAACGAGTCTTCTTTTAATCCCTTTTCAGACCCTCTAAAAATGAAAAGATTGTTGAGCGATCTTGTTGACCTTCACACTCACTAAACTGAAATTTGAAGTCACGTCTATTCGGTGGTAGTTTACCCCTTTTTCGTTCTGGATGTTCAACTGTATGAACAAAGGTATACTTTAGGAGCCTCAATTCCTTAGAAGAGTATTCTCAGGTATGATTTTAACCCTTTTTCGGGCCTGAGGGACTAAATTTATGAAAAAGGAACCCCCACGGAGTCCATAGTTAAGCTCTTTTCAGACTCCCTAAAATTGAAAAGATCGTTGAGTGACCTTATTCTTTCACACTCGTTAAATTGGTCCAGAAGAACATTCCTAACAAAGTCCATAGTTAAGATCTTTTCAAACCCCCAAAAATTGAAAAGATCACCGAGTGATCTTGTCTTTATCACACTCGTTAAAATGGTTTTGAATAGACGTCTTTTCGGTGCTAATTTACCTCTTTTTCGAACCGACTAGACTATCTTCGAAAAAGGTACCCCATCGGAGTCTCCTTTTACGCTTTTTCAGACTCCCTAAATATGAAAAACCGTCGAGCTTACCTTCTTTGGGCTCGTTAAAATTACATCGAAGAACGTTACCATTGTGTGTATTATTAATCGCATTTGCATACCTGCATCTTTGGCCTAATGCCAGCTCCATGTTTCTATCAACTGAATCATCTGAAGCATGCCTTATACGCAAGCCCTGTAGCACTTTGCCTCTGCGTCTTGAGACCTTTTGGCCCCTGAAGGATTTTTCCCGAGTGTCCTTTTCCTGCATATGTCCCTTTTCCCTGAGCATCCGTGTGTTCCGTGTGCTTGGAAATAGTATGTTTGCGACACTCTATCCTCCTTTGTTACATATCATTCTTTTATTCTTTTTCAAGATTTCCAAAATTATTGAAAAAGACAAAAAAATCAAATATACCCCAAAAAGAGGAAGGGGAAAGTTTTTTCTTTTTATTGGCAACACAATGAGTCTCCCTTGGACAAAGCACATCCTTTCGTTTGTTCATCAAGCCTTGAGATTTAATATGACCTTAGGAAGCTATTCTTGCTACATTGCGTTGTGTCCTCCTCTATTTGGTTATTTCTCCAAACATATGGAGAGTTTGTGGTGCCTCCTTCATCGTGAACTTATGTCAAAATATCATGCTCCCTAAGTCTCATATTTTTCCATGCTATTCTACAAGGGAAGTTATTACCACGCTTGAATAGGGCCCCTCTGCATATTATCTCTTACCCCCATGCTGGAAATCCCAATCAAGTCTTTGTTCGAAATCCATGAAGCCCTTAACCTGATCATCAAAATCCTCTAGTACGTTCCTGACAAGCCGTCGAAGATCTCTGGGTAGTGAAGTCGTACACTCATATTACACTCCTACCCAAGTTGTGAAGATTTTTAAGTTGTTTCTCAAGCTCTGAAGGCCTCATCTCTAGCAATCAAGCCTTATTCGCTTCTTGAATATGGATACTATGCATATATATCTTTTTGATTTCGAGATGTATATCCATTGTGTATTGCTCATGGCTACACTTTATATAGTTATATGACATGGATCTACAGTGTATTTGATTGGTAGCCATGATTTTATTTCAAACCGAGCATGGGTATGCCCACCTCGGTGAGACAATTGTTATTTTGCAGATGGCACCTTCCGAATTCTAGTTCCTGGGCTCACTTGTTTGGTACGTTGGTGAATATTGATAATGTATTTCAGCCATCAAATGCTCTTCTGACCTCACACATTAGGGGGCATCTGTTATAACCCTAAATTTCACCAAACATTCTTACCTGACATCAGGCCATCTCATTTACCTTATTTGCCAACCCACTACTGAACAACTTATTAAAAAAAAAAACACTCTTTTTGAAGGCTTACGCACCCTACTCCACTACTTCACGTGTGTGTACACTGGCTGACCCATTACAGCGCACGTATACCTAAAAAAGCATGAAAAATGGAAATTTGCAGATGGAACACACAGTTTTGGGTAAGTTAACTAAACCGATTGACCACCCATAGTCGGTCACTCGACCAAATACCTAGACCTTTATAGCCTATAAAATAAGGGGTAGGGGTCCCATTTGGAAGGAGGAAAATCATAGCAAAGAAACTATACCCGATTTAGTATTCCCCTTGCCCCAACCTTTTGCAACTATTGTGTGAAGAGAAGCATATACTGAAGCAGTTGGAGCAAATTTGAAGAGGATCCCAGGACCAGATTCGAGGAGTAGTGGCCGATCTCACCACTATAAGTTTAATTTTGTGAGATTAATAAAAGAAGTACTTTTCTCATCCCGCCATATTAGATTGTCAATATTTAAATTTGATTATATTTTTTGATATAATCTCTAACCCATTAGTTTATAGGTTATATGCATGTGGAGTTCTTTGTTTGTATTTTATGAATGCAGGTCAACATTGGGAGGAGAGTTTCATTTAAGGAGCGACCAAGCGTTAAAGGGATCGACATCAAACACGAAAACTAAGGTACAGTAATTAGATCTCTTTATCCTTGTATTTTCATATGAGTAATGGGAGTTATGCTTGGGATGTTGGTAAAACATAGGAAACTTTAGGTCATTTCTGCATGCATCATAAAACCCTTAATGCTAGTCCGTAGGAGGGATTTCCCACCCACAACACACATGCACTTTATTAAGTGTCACAACTTTGACATCGTGGAAGAAAATTTGTCATAATCCCTAGTGTTGTGATAAATCTTACCCCGCAGACAGGATAGCATCCCCTTTGGACCAAGACTCTTACCTTTGGTCCAAATACAAAAGAGAAAAAGTGGTTACTACTTTTACTATAGATCTAACTAAATCAATCAATAAAGAGAGAGAATAAGAATGATGTGGTGTACCTTGTTGTGATGATCCTCCTCGTTGCTCCAATCCTTTGACCTGATCTCCAAGCTCCTCAACAAAAATGAAGTCCTCCAAATACTAGAAAATGAACTCTTCTTCCTACTCTATATGATTATATAAATCATATCTATCTATGAATATTGAAATGAAAATAGACAAGCAAATGTAGAACACATGAACTTGAAGGGAATAAGCCAAGTTGATATTAATTGGAAAGCCAAAGAATAAATTTAAAAATCATGATTGATGATGCAATCACTTCTCCAAGCTCTCCTCATCCAACCCTTGCATGAATATTGACATGAAAATGTTGATGCTTCCTCAAGAATCAAAGGTTTGATACCTCAATTGTTCTCTCTTTCACCTTGGAAATACCTTCAATATATAGGCTTGAGAGACACAAACACCATGAGAAAATGAAGGATATGGTTGAGGATATGTATCCTTAAGGTTGGGATCTGATCCTAAGATAAATCCATAGCATAGGGGTCGAACACAACCAACCTCATCCCAATAGATTTGGCCCATAGAATAAGGTGGAGGATCCCTTAATTCTCTCTAACAAGACTGGTGCTCCCCCTTAGTTGAAAACATGGTGCCATCCTCTAAAGTGGCACTCCCATAACATGGAAAAGGGGGCACCAATACATGAAGTGGAACTCCCCCAACATGTCCATGGGGCGCCACCCTTCATAAATTCCCAAAACATGGTCGCTTTTTCTAAGAAAAAGGTGTATTTTGACCTTGAAATGATGGGTTTCTTCCTCCAATATGACTTAGGGGTCATGGAAAATGTATTTCATGGTTTCAATGGGTTTATACACTTAACAAAGTTAATGTGACACTAGTTAAGGTGAAAACGACACTTGTGATAGTGCAGGCAACTCTTAACAAGGTGCATACATCACTTTGTGACTCTTGCAACACTTATGGTGTGAAACTCAAGTGTGACATTTTGGTGTGTAACGGATGCCCCCTAATGTGTGAGCTCAGAAGATAAATAGATGGTCGAAACACTTTACAAATTATTCAATGCAAGGGTTTTGTAGTAGGAGAACCTAGAAGAAGCTACAAACAATCATCAACCAATACAAAACTACGTTCCATTTCCAAGGAAGACATACCTATGCTTGGAATATGAGATGAATCAAAGCATGGTCATCGAACAATACACCGGGGATCCATGAGAATAATTAATAAGGATATGGCCACCAAAGATACAATGTGGATCCATACCTCCATGACATGAATTGATCGCAACCACGAAAAATACACACTGGAGCTACGAGATGACAAAACATAGCCATAGATCAATACAATGTGGATCTATGTGACAGTATATATATCCGTAAGATTTTCAAAATGGAGACTATAATGAAATAGTTTACATTCTCAAATGATCTCCATTACAGCCTAGGAAAAACACATAACAAAGTGAGCATTGAACCCAAGGTCTTTGTCCTGATCCTGATGCAGTATGAATCTAGCCATGTGAATAAATGATTTGGTGTTGAACATGGTAGAAACCAATCTATTACTAGTCATTGATGTATACCATTAACAAGTGTGAGAGAAATCACCAATGATGAAAATTACTCCCAAGGTACCCTAGTACATTCCAGCGAATGTGAATAAATGAGATGAAGTCAAACACTCATGGAATCATTCGATCAAAGGTCAATGATGCAAAACTAATATCATAAGTGACGAGGCCTTCCATTGAGGCATGCAGGTCCCAATGTACTAACTGGTTTCTAAGTCTAATTCATGGATAACATGGTGAAGTTGATAGGGAAAAACTCATCGAAGGAGGGCCTTGATGTATTTGCCATCATCAACATGAAACAGACACAGGAAAGTGATATGAGACGGTGAATTAAATGAGTATGGACTGACATAGGAAATGGAAACTGGTAATACTACAGATGGATGGTTTCAAGTGAAACTTACCTTGAACATGATGAGGCACGACATCTGACTTGAAAGCATTGAATTGACGCATACCAAGAACATAATGTGACAGAAATAAGAGCACTCTTCGACTGGAATGACAAAGTATAATGACACATGGAATTGGTATGACTTAGAGACAAGCAGATTACCCAATTGTAAGACGAGAGGAAAATAGTTGTCATGTTCAGGGACGACAATAGCTACCATAATAGATTTCAAAAACCTTGACCCACTTCCTTCAATTTTTCCCCCATCTAGATAGATGAGTACCTATTTCTTTTTTAATGATATTGAGGAGGATAATAGATGCTTGGTATAGCTCATCCTTCATATGAGTCCCTCTACATATGTTTAACGAACCTGAGGAAGGAGGGGTTCAGTCCTATATGGGTCATAGAGATCAAACTCAAATAGGTCCTTCGATGCATAATTTTACGAGCCCAAAGAAGGTAAACTAGATGATTTTTCACATTTAGAGAGTCTAAAAAGAACTTAAAGATGACTCCATGGATGATTTTTTTGTAAATTTAGTATCGTAAGCCCGGAAAAAGTGTAAAACAATATAGGGTAGAACTCTTCTAATCATGCTTGATTAGAGTAGTCTTTTTTCTTAATTAGTATCACGAGGCCTAAAAAACGATAAACTACCACTCAAAATACACCCTTTCAAACCTTTTAACGAGTGTCAAAGGAATCAACCTCACTCGGAAATATTTTCATGTTTAGGGAGTTTGAAAAGAGATTAAAAGAGACTCCAAAGAGTTCCTTTTTTGTATATATTTTACGAGTCCTAAAAAGAGATAAAAGTATACTTGGTAACCTATTCTCATGTTTTAACGAGCACGATAAAGAACATAGACTGATCTCATAACTTCCCAATGTAATTTCCAAAGGTTTCGTACAAGACCCATGGATATTTGGTACTTTTCCCCCAATTGGTTGATCGAAGCTAGTGGATTTTCTCCATGATGATGTCTAGAGGTTGGAGACCTTCCACCCCAAACTTCATTTCATCCACCAAATCTTCTCCCAATGCCAATTTTCACACCCAATAGACTCTTGGTTACTAATAGGAAAATCTTCACCAGAGGAAGAAAGAGAATCAACTGACATAGGAGGATCAAATGAAGGTTACTTTATGATATCTAGTGAAAGACTCGACTCAATATTTAAAAGATCTGGCGAAAGACTTGACTCAATATTTACGAGATATAACAGAAGACTCAACTCAATGGGAGAAGTGACTGTTTCATTTTTTAATGAGCTTGAAATAGGAAAAGAACTTTTCTCATGACTTATGGGTTCGATTCCCAGACCTCTATTTCATTTTTTAACGAGCTTGTCACAGAGAATAAAATCATGCTTGCAAGGTAGGTTTCATTTTTACACAAGCTTGAAACTAGAAACTATTCTAGAGGCCCTTTGTTTCATTTTTTAACGAGCTTGAAATCAACAAATAAACTATGCTCAAAGACCTCTACTTGATTATGGATTCCAAGAGGAAAATGTTATGGAAGGAATACATGTCAAGGAAAAAACCTCAATCATGGCTTCCAAGAGATCCTTACTAGATGGAAGAACCACACTCTGGAAAGAATACATGTTGAGGGTCATGATAGGGGTAGAGAGATCAAGCTCTAATATCCCTATTGAAGATATCACCATGTCAACTACCAGATCTAAATGAAAAGAAGGGAGATATTCCTTCTCATTTAGAGTTGAATGCATGGGACAGGTTGCCACATAAATGACTTGTGGCAGCACGGATGCCACTAGCATATAAGAACTATTTAGGGAAGTTGGGTGGTTGACCTTCATATGAGGGACAATTAATGAAAGTTTGTATATGGTCACTATGTTTCCATTTTGAGGGAAACACATCAGCCGAAAGAGGGTGGACACAAGATCCTTCATAACATAAACATAGTCTTGCTTGAGGAGAAAATAAAATCCAATGGGTCGTGGACTACCATCACATCAATATAGATAGTTTTCCCTCCTAAAGTAACATGAAACTGAGAAATGATCCCTAAATGTTGACTAGTCCTTATGCTAAAAGACAATATATTTTGAGTCACCAACATAAGCTGAGGAGAACCTAAAGCTTGCCAAGAAATGGAGGATAAAATACTAACTGATGCACCTTCATCAAAAATAGTCCGAGGAATGTCCCTACCACAAACCTAAATAGTGATTTGGAAAGGTATATAGGAAGGGAGATGAGTTTCCGACAATGCACCCCATTCTAAAAGAATGGCATGATTACTCAGAGGGGGTTCCATTAGAATGGGTGAAGTGCCCCCTTGTCCATAAGAGTTTTTCGAAAMAAGAAATACCTTAGCGACATCCTCACTCTTCCTGGGAGGAGTGGGATCGACCAAGGGTGGTATTGGATCAACTAMTTTAACTTCACTCTCCAAGGGGAGAGTGGGATAGATCGAAGGTGAAATTGAACTGATCACCTGATCGATGATGGAACAAGATGGATCAATTCATCAATMAATGGAATATTTAGAGGTGGAAGTTGTTGTCGTACATCATAAATATTTTCCAACAAATATGAAGCCTCATCCATACGAGGGCGGAGGWAACTGTGGTGCATTTCCTTACATAACAAGCAAGTAAATTTGAATTTACCCTTCTTACATCCAACCTGATTATCACTATTTGATGGTTTTTCACCAATATGACCTGTAATGACTGATGATGTGGGTTAAGAACCCTGATACCACACTTCTACAACCTTGGGAACATCAGGGAAATCCTTAAGAAGGTGGTCACCCTTACAAAGTCTGCAAGCGAATTTGGGCTTGCGATGCATCTTGATAGACTTGTATACATTATCAACACTCCCAACATGATGAACAATAGTTGGTTTATCACTTCCGACATGTCCTGCAGTGTTCGAAAGTTTTCCTCCTAACTTACTTTTTTTCTTCTTGATCTTCCTTTTCTTCTTCTTCTTATCCACCTGGTTACTAACTACAGAGCTTTCACTAGGCAAAGAGGAAGAACAAGAAGAAGATTCTATGGGAAAATAATGAAGAGGATCATCATGAGGTTGATAGTCCAAGAGTGGAGTACTTACGAACAAAGCACTAGGAGAATTTATGTTCACCGGAGTGGAAAACAACCAGTTCGGTAACCCAATAGTGAGTCCAGGAAGAGTCAAAGTAGCGATATAAGGAGGACCAACGTGTTCCAAAAAAGCATAAACAAACAATATCCCTAGAAAAGAGGTTCCTTCATTGGTAGTTCCACGAACTGACTCCATACACATAGACTCAACCCTAAGGGATTTCTAGGAAAGACAAGTAGCACATGCTAAACAAAACTAGGAAGCAAACCAAACAAACAAACCTTTTCAGAGTGAACGCGCTAGTTGATGATGAAATGAAACATCATAGGATAAATATGAAAAAGGGGTTGAGATAGAGCAGGTGGATAAGTTATGTGAGCAACCTACTTAATAGACTTACACCTTGGTGCAAGTTCCCTCATGGTCTATCCATAGGTTACCCTCCAATGAGACTGAGTGAGTTTGACCAGCATCTGACACAGGTACATAAAATACTCCCCTTCACCATGACCTTGTGTATGAACCCTAAATACAAAGGCCACTAAGGTTACCAACTCATATTAGTTAGCCTCTAGGAGGGTATAATCTACAAATGGGATTGAACGTATGGGTAGGATATCAAGTCCAAAATTATTCTAGAGGAATGAAGACAAGAGGAACATTAAACTACATAGGACCTCAAATGTATTTGAGATTCACAAAGCACTGATACCTAATGAATCTAGTGACACTTCAAGAATAACCCCCATTATACAATCTTTCCACTACGTTTGGTTAAGCTTCAGAGGGGTAATCTACATTGCTCTCCCACATGCGACCTCGTGTTTAACCCCTGTGTGAGAGGGGGGTCCCAGCTATGCTTATATGAAAATTGGATTTTCTCTCCATATCACATGATTATATGTTTGTTTATGGCTTTGGAAATTTATTCTCAACACCTATTCCAAATCCCTACACTTAAGCTAATGTAGGATTGCAAATCCCTAGAAAGAAAAATTTCTAGATATATTTTAATTGGCGCTTTGATTTTTAGGTTGTTGTTTCATCAAGGGTATGGAAGTGAAACTAATGATATTCATGACTTCAACACCAAAAGAGTGCAACAGAATGAGATGCAAATCTTTCGGTTCAATGAACTCTATCTATGGAAAGGAGAAGAGTATTTTTACATTCACAAATGCATAAACCCAATGTAGTTTACTGAATGAAAACTAGGAACATGTACCACCCAATACTTTGAATGCAATCAATTTCTGTTTCTTTGATTATAAATGCAATGAACCTAAATCAAATTAAAGTTATTTCTACTTTCTTACTTTCAATGCAATAATCCAATGCAGATACAAAGGAATATGAAGAAAAAAGATCGAACAAGAAATGCACTCAAAATTGACTACAACTAAGAGAAACTAAGAGTGAAATAACTCGCTCAATCAAGAACTGAAAAAGTCGACAAGAAAGCACAATGTCATAATGCCTCCAACAAGAACCCAAACAATGAAAAGAGAAAGAGATAATCACTCAACAATCCTTAGAGATGAGAAGCAAGAAATATGTATTCAATCTACATTGTGGTAAGCAAAAGGATCACAATAATTCAAAAGAGTGAGATGTTCTAAGGAAGATTAAAAATAAACTCAAGACCAATCAAACCTTTACAAACTTCTTCCAATCAATCAGATAATTGAAAACATCACGAGACAAAGACAAAACTAGTGAAACAAGGTGAACCAATATCACAAATTAGAAGAGGTTTGCAAGATCAAAAAATATAAAAATGAGTGATAAGTATCAAATCCTCAATCCAAACAAAGTCAAAGACAATCAAGAGTCACTGGAAAAAAAACCTCTAAAAAGAAGACTGAGAAAAAGCAGACAGAAAGAGGGGAAAACACCAAAACAGGGAGATTAACACCCCTGTTCTCAAAGACACAAAACGCCAGTCAGGAGAATGGCTCTCCCTAGGAGTTTTAGGGGAGTTCCAATCAGGATAATGGAAACCTCTAGAAGGCTTAGGAGAACACTAGTTAGGTAAGTGGCTCCTTGGTGTGAACTGTAGGGAAGTGCCAATTTATGGAAAAGTTAAAAAAAAGGTTTTCAAATGCTCAAACTCAGTAGAGACTCATTCAATGGCTCTGTAAAATATTCAATGAGGAAGACGAAAGGGGAAATAGATCAGAAATAAGTATCAAACAAGCAATATCTAATCACAAGCAAAGGATCTAAGATGAAAAAGAGGAAAAAATAGTCAAAGTTCTTCCCCAATGGAGCTTCCATTTGTCTGTTGTGAGAAATATTACCCTGCAGATAGGCTAAGCTCCCCTTTGGACCAAAACTCCTATATTTGTTCCAAAGAAAAAATATAAAAAGTGGTTACTACTTTCCCTATAGATCTAACTGAATCAAAGAGAAAGAAGAAGAATGATGTGGCACACCTTTTTGCGATGTTTATCCTTGCTACTCCAATAATTGGAATTGATCCCCAAGATCCTCAACAAATCCAAAGTCTTGCAAAGACTAGAAAAGGAAATCTTATTCTGAATCTAGATCATTATATAAACCATATCTATCTATGAATAATGAAACGACAATAGACAAGAAAATGTAGAACGCATGAACTTGAAGGGAATAGGCCAAGTTGATATTAATTGGAAAGCCAAAGAAGGAACTTACAAAGCATGATTAACGATGCATTGAATTCTCCAAGCTCTCCTCATCCATATATTTCATGAATCTTGACATAAAAATGCTTATGCTTCCTCCAGAATCAAAGGTTTGATACCTCAATTGTTCTCCCCTTCACCTTGGAAATAGCTTCAATATATAGGATTGAGAGGCACAACCACCATGAGAAAATGAAGCATATTTCTCCTTAAGGTTTTGATATGATCCTAATATTAAGCCATATCATAGGGGTAGAACACAACCAGCCTCATCCCAAGAGAGTTGGCCCATATAATAAGGTGGAGGATCACCCAATTCTCTATAACAAGAATGGTGCTCTCCCTTAGTTGAATAGAAGGAGACATCCTATAAAGTGGAGCTCCCATAAAATATAAAAAGGGGTTCTGTTAGCACCAGAAGTCACCTCTGGATTGCGGCAGAGGTAAGCCTAGTACCCATCATTTTGTATGTCAAAATAAATAAAATTAAGGGTGGTCTAATGGACAATGTCTCAGGATTATATCATTCTAACTCAGAAAACTATGTTGGCATGCATAGGAAAGTGAGGGCTTGATCTAACTTTAGTCAGTGATTTGTTGTAAAAGGTGAGTAGAGGGAAGAGTTGGTGAGAAGATGTAAGGGATTACTATGTACATCCGATCTTCTAATAGCCTAAGGAGGAAAATATTCAAGAACGAGATCCTCTTGGACTTGGAGCTTCAGACACTAAGATATGTCTAAACAACACAACCACAAAAACGCGATGATCAAACCAACATCGCAATGTTGTTGTAACAGCTCAACTGGATCCTCCAATTCTAAGCTACTCAGTATAAGAGGGGAAAGTGTAACACAGGAAATTGATTAAAACTAGTGAAGATATTGCAGTGATCAAACCTGCATTGCAGAAACACCACCACCCTCGACTGGATCTTCCAATTCCAAGTGTCACAATGCAGAGTTTACAAAGAGATAAAAAGAGGTTGAATTTCATTAAACAAGAAATCTCAAATACATAGCATAACCAGAGAACCAGAGGCCTCATTAAAACTTTAAAAGCAGTAATGTAGCTCTACCATCGACCATAAAAAAATATCAAATCTGAGTATGTATACTCAAAACAACTTTCTCCCTCCAGGAACGAGCACTGGATACTGCAATCAAGGCTTTACGTCTACATCTTCTTCTGTCAGCCTATACATGCATTCTTCTGTTAGATGCAAGATCATATCAGTATGGGATTTGTAGGAAAACCTGATGACAAAGGTGCCTAGGGCTGATAGTCGGCCTCCACGACCAATCCTTCCCTTCTTTCTATTTATGTGGTGAAATGAGGTTTCAACCACCTTCCCCATTTTCATTAACTAATTGCATCAGGATCGGGATGGAGCCTGACATCCATGAATTCTCTAGGCGATGCCCATGATTTGGATAAATTAATCTCGATGCCTCGAGCCTTGCTGCTCTCCTTCTGTAATCAATACAAGAATTTTCGTCCCTTTGGCGTGGCTCTCTTCCATCAGCCTGACCTTGCATGTGAACTTGGGTTGCAACCTGGAGCTTACACCCAAAGGCGCTTTCAGGACTTTTCCTTTCAGGAGTCTTTACTCCTCCCTCCCCTCAACATCGAAATACCCGAAATCGCGAAACGACTTTTGAGATCAGCGGCTAGGATTTCTTTAAAATGAATGGCCACGATCCTTTTCCTGACAACATGAAACACAAGATAAGAGATGAGTGCTATCCCCTCTTTATAGACTTGCTTCCCATGTGATCAGACACTGAGACCATGAGCTTGATTCTGGGGCATTTCACGATTTCATGTTTCGGGAGTCCTGTCGTGCTGTACTTTCAAAAATCCAGCTTGCGAAAGTGGGAAATTACTTGTTCTGGAACCACACGTCCCTTAGGTTCGGACGAATAAGATTGATTCATCATCTTTTTGGGTCTTGGGACTTTGGGCCATGAATGAAACTTTACAAAAAGAACCCCGAACTCCCGATTCCCAATCCTCCGAAATTTGTCGATTTCAGATCAATGGCCCTCGACTCTTCTAGACCGGATGGACCAAATCTTTTCGAGACTTCGCGCTTCGTGAGTCTTCAAGATCTAACAGTCCATATCTAAAAGTTGATCTAACAGTCCAGATCTCTCCTTTTATCAACGGTTGCGATATTGTCGCGATTTTGCATTTTGTGAGTTCTAAAAAATATTCTCTTTGACCTTTCTGACTCGCGAAATCATGACTATGTTGATTATGCACCATGTGTCCCTCTGAAATGAACAGCCCAGATCTCATGATTTTGTGCCTCGGTCTGATGGTAAACTTTGTGCAACTCTATAATCCCGATCGCCTGATGGTCGTCGATATGATTTATCTGATGGATCCGACGGCTGAGACTGAGCTTGTGCTTGATGGATTTTCATCGACCCGATATGTGCGTGCCTTTTCATAATTGCGCCTTGACTTTGGATAAAAATGCACATGGTGGGTTTTTTAAACCCATTTTCTCGCATTTGGTAACTCAATGGCCAACTCCAAAGGAAAAATATCCCTTTGCAATAATATGTTCTAACATTAGGCTCCATGGGGGATATATTCCTCCCTACGAGGCTCTAAGATCTCCTTTTGTAGTTCCAGTCGCCTTCTGTTAGGCTATGGAGTCAAGCTCAAAACACACTACTGAAAATATAGGCCGAAAGTAAAAACAAAATAAACACACCTGCTCCAAGGAGCTTATTTATGTATAGTCCTAAACTAATAAATCTTTACATAGTGCTAGGTGAAAGAAAATTTCCACCATAGCCATTCAAGTAACTTCCTAACTGGAAGCTCCTTCAATCTGTCGATGATTGATAACAACTGATACAATTGTGACAACATAACAATTACATCTTTCATATTTCCTCCCAATGTTGACGAGATGAAGATGAGAGGCTTCAAAGCATGAAGGAAATACAACTCCATGTATTCCTTCACAGGCTCATAGGACGAGTGACAAACTTTAGAAAATTCACAACAAGCAGCCTTCTCTGCTACACAACTACTTACCCACGGTTGAATATATTTGATAGGCATAGGTGGATGAGAAGTTGATGGGGGATGACTNGAGTGACAAACTCTAGAAAATTCACAACAAGCAGCCTTCTCTGCTACACAACTACTTACCCACGGTTGAATATATTTGATAGGCATAGGTGGATGAGAAGTTGATGGGGGATGACTAATCTCAGGTGATGGTTGCTCGCTGACAGACTCTAGACAGAAGATAAATGACCCCTTCTATTGCTCCTTTGGCTCTTCTTCTTTGCTATCCCAAGGGTCAGATTCATAATCATCATAAACAGGACCCGTGGGAAAAATCTTCTCTTCCTCATGCTACTTAGTGTCTTCTGTAGGCCCAATATGGCTGATTTCCTCGTAATATTCTTCATTAGTGAACAGAGGATACGACTCTATAGTTTGTTCTTGGAAATCCTGCATATCTAGCTTAGAACTTGATTCATAGCTATCATATATAGCTTGATTGCTCCCCAGGTCATCAAATTGTGATGCGGGGAATTGTTTCTCTTCATCATAATAATCATCAAAGCTGGGTGAGCACAAAACTCCTTCATCTTGCAAAAATGGAACAATCTCCCAATCCTTCTTTTCAATCCAAAATGTCAATACATCATGGGAAATCTTGTGAAGAAAAAGAGAATAATCCTCTTCCACAATGGCTTCTTCCTTTAAATACGAGACAACATGCTCATCAGGGGCATAAACTAATGCCTCTACCGCTATGAAATCTTCATAATCATCCTCGGTGGAGCTGTCAAGAACATCCGCCTCGAGGACTGAAAAAACCTTTGTGCCTTCTTCAGATTCCAACCTTTCTAGTTGGGCATAGAGAGATTTTACCAGTTCCATTAGGTCTCCCAGAGCATATTCTTCCTCCATATGGTCCTCGTCTTTACAATATTCATTAGAAAAATCCATATCTTGATCATGAACTTCACATTCCTCACAACATTTATGACAAATTAACTCAAAGGAATAGAGATTTTGACATCTCCTATTGAAAACTGCATGAAACTGCTTTAGGGAGGAGATGCTAGTAGGGGGAAAGGACCGATACCACTCAAGGGAATCCCTGTCCAATGAGAACATGAACATACTCATTAAAACATCCTCATGATGAATCTCCCACTGATGCATGAGTTCATGAAACTCATGGAGATGTCGAGCAGGGTTTTCCTCATTACGTTCTCTAAATATGGGAAAATAATCACCCCATTCATCCACAGTAGGGACAACATTAGGAAAACCATAAACAACAGAAAAATCAAAAGGGGAAAACCTTCGAGCCAAGATTTTTTTCATTTTGAACTAGTGGAGTCGTCGATCAATTCTTTAATCATGGATTCGCCAGGTGAATGATGAATATATTTGAATGTGTCTGGTATTTGTTCACCATCAAAGGCCAGATCTTAATGTTGTTGTTCCCCTAGAGAAATTCTCAAGCTGAGAAAGTAGCTACTGAAAACCTTCTCAAGAAATCTCCTCCGGGTCAGCTTTCAGGTGTGCTAAAAGTAGCCACAACTGAAATAGTGAAGTGGAAATAATGGAGTTTCCAGGTGCAAGTGCATTCTTCAATGGTTCTGATATTTGATGTACCTTCAGAATCAAAAACTTCATTGTCATTCAATCCCATGGAAAATTCTTCAATTCATTCCCCGACAATGGCGCCATAAATTTTATCACCAGAAGTCACCTCTAGATTGCGGCAGAGGTAATCCTAGTACCCATCAGTTTGTATGTCAATATGAATAAAATTAAGGGTGGTCTAATGGACACTGTCTCAGAATTATATTGTTCTAACTCAAAAAACTGAGTTGGCATGCATAGGCAAGTGAGGTCTTGATCAAACTTTAGTCAGTGATTTGTTGTAAAAGGTGATTAGGGGGAAGAGATGGTGAGAATATGTAAGGGATTTCTATGGAAATCTGATCTTCCAACAGCCTGAGGAGGAAAATCTTCGAGAACGAGATCCTCTTGGACTCAAAGCTTCAAACACTAAGATATATCTAAACGACACAACGATAACAACACGATGATTGAACCAACATCGCAATGCTTCTATAACAGCTCGACTGGATCCTCCAATTCTAAGCTACTTAGTATAAGAGGGGAAAATGTAACACGGGAAACTAATTAAAACTGGTGAATATATTGCAGTGATCAAACCTGCATCGCAGCAACACCACCACCCTTGACTAGATATTCCAATTATGAGTGTCTTAACACAGAGTTTACAAAGAGATGAAAAGAGGTTGACTTTCAGTAAATAAGAAATATCAAATACATAGCATAACCAAAGAACAAGAGGCCTCGTTAAAATGTTACAAGAAGGAGTGTAGCTCTACCATCGACCACAACAAAACATCAAATCTGAGTATTTATACTCAAAACAACTTGCTCCCTCCAGGAATGAGCACTGGATACTGCAATCAAGGCTTTGCGTCTGCATATTCCTCTATCATCCTGTACATGCATTCTTCTGTCAGACGCAAGATCATATCAGTATGGGATTTGTAGGAAAAACTATTGACAGAGGTGCCTCGGGCTAACAGTCGGCCTCCATGGCCAATCCTTCCTTTATTTTTATTTATGTGGTGAAATGAGGTTTCAACCACCCTCCCCATTTCCATTAACTAACTGCATCAGGATCGAGATGGAGCCTAACATCCATGAATTCTCTAGGCGATGCCCATGACTTTGCTAAATTAATCTCGATGCCAAGCCTTGCTGCTCTCCTTCTGCAATCAATATAGGCATTTTCCACCCTTTAGCGTGGCTCTCTTCCATCAGCCTGACCTTGCATGTGACCTTGGGCTGCGACCTGGATCTTACACCCAAAGGCGCTTTCAGTACTTTGCCTTTCAGGAGTCTTTACTCCTCCCTCCCATCAACGTCGCGATACCCGAAATCGCGAAACAAATTTTTATATTGGAGGTTAGGCTTGCTTTAAAATGAATGGCCATGATCCTTTTCCTAACAACACAAAATGCTAGCTAAGCAATGAGCACTAGCCCCTCTTTCCATACCTGCTTCCCATGTGATCAGACGTTGAGACCATGAGCTTGATTTCAGGGTGTTTCTTGATTTCGTGTTCTGGGATTGGGAGTCTTTCCGTGATCTACTTTTGAACCTCCAACTTGCGAAACCATGAAATTACTTGATTTGGCACCACGCATCCCTTAGGTTCGAATGAATGAGATTGATTCATTGGCTTTTCATGTCCTGGGACTTTGGGCCATGGATGAAACTTTACGACAAGCACCCTGAACTCCTGATTCCTGATCCTCCAAAATTTTCTGATGTCAGATCAATGGCCCTTGGCTCCTCTCGACCGGATGGCCTAGATATTTTCGGGACTTTGCACTTTGTGAGTCTTCAAGACTCAACCCTCTTACTTTCCTGACTCGCAAAATCGCGAAAAGTTGATCTAACGGTCAAGATCTCTCCTTTAATAAACGGTTGCAATCTTGTCGCGATTTCTCATTTCGTGAGTTCTAAAAACTCTTCTCTTTGACCTTTCTGACTCCCGAAATCATGACTATGTTGATCGTGCACCACGTGTCCCTCTGAAATGAAGGGCTCAGATCTCATGATTTTGGGCCTCGGTCTGATGTTAAAATTTGTGCAACTCTATAATCCCAATCGCCCAATGACCACCGATCTAATTTATCTTATGGATCCGACGACTGAGACTGAGTCTGTGCTTGATGGATTTTTTTTGACCCAGTATGTGTGGACCTTTTCACAATTGTGCCCCGACTTTGGATAAAAATGCACATGGTGGGTTTTTTAAACCCCTTTTCTCACATTTGGTCACCCAATGGCCAACTCCAAAGGAAAAATATCCCTTTGCAAGAATATGTACTAACAGGTTCCATTCCATGAAGTGGAACTCCCCCAACATGGCTAGGGGGCGCCACCCTTCATAAATGCCCAAAAAATGGTCGATTTTTCCAAGAAAAAGGTGTGTTTTGACCTTGAAATGATGGGTTTCTTCCTCCAATATGCCTTAGGGATCATGGAAAATGTCTTTCATGGTATCAATGGGTTTGAAAAACTCAAAAAAGTGAATGCAACACTAGGTAAAGTGCATACAACACTTGTGACAGTGCATGTGACACTAAATAAGGTGCATATGTCACTTTGTGACACCTGTGACACTTAGTTTGTGAAACTCAAGTGAGTAATTTTTTTGTGTAACACCTATTTGTTTTGGAGGAAAAAGACTCATCATGAGAAGGTCAAAACAATTCCTTTTACCTTGATATTTTGACCATTTTTTGAAGGTCAACACTCCCCTTCCCATGTATAGAGAGTGTTCAAATATTGTCAACTCTCCCCTACCCAAGTATAGTGAATGTTGTCAACAATGTGCTCAGTTTTGAGGGAGTGTTGAAGTGGTTAGAGGGAGTTATGGCTATCCCACCTTATTCTAAGGGTTATTTCTAAGAATATGAAATCAAGTATTTGAGTCATATCTTATGGATCCATCTTAGGTAAACTCAATCCCAACTTATGGAGCTAAATCCTCAACCATTTCCTAAAATAATTCACAGTGGTTACGCCTCCAACTCCTATATAATGAGTGCATTCCAAGGTGAAAGGGGAGAAATGATTTCAAAGTGTTAAACCTTTGATCTTGTAAGGAGAATTCATCAGAGCATCATAACTCTGATCTTGATACATTGAGGAGAGGGATAGATAACAGATCTTGGAGGATTTGTTACAATGTCAATGTTGGATTGTAAGTTCTTCACCATGTATTTCTATTAATATATAACTTGGCCTATTCCCTTCATGTTTTGTTTCACTTGTTGCATGCATGTCTATTGTTGTAAAGTCATCGTAGATAGATATATTTTCATGTAAAATATATAGTGTAGAAGAAGGATATTTCTCTTGTTCCTTTCAGATTTGTTCTTATGCTTAAGGGCTCAGTGAACAAGGTCAAAGGTTGGAGCAGTGAGGGAAACCATCATAAAAAGGTACATCACCCATATCTTTCCTATTATTCAGATTGTTAAAATAGGTCTAAAGGGAAATTAGTTACCATTTGGTTTCCTTTTGTATTGGACCAAAGGACACCTGATCCAAGGGGTATTTAACCTGTCTGTAAGGGGAGTTCACCACAACACGGCTAAAAATCCACCTCCTCAGTTCTAGGATGAAGTAGTCTACTATGTGAATTATCTGCTCAATCGCATCTTGACTCAAGTTGTTCTTTCCATGACTCCAATCAAATGATGGTATGGGCAGAAGCCTTCAGTCAACCACCTTCGTGCATTTGGATATATTTCCTAGGCCCGCATTTTTGATGATTGCAAAAATAAGTTATATGAAAATATCCATGCTCACATCACGATGGGATACTATGAAGAGTCGAAATCTTATCAACTATTTGATCCTGTCAAATGGAAAATCATTATTAGATGCGATGTATGATTTGATGAGAAGTATTATGGAATCAAGTTCTTAAATTCCTCTTTTGTATTACTGCAGGATGATTCCTTTTATCTTGTCTCTGACACTAGTGCTCTTGTTCCATTCTTCACTCATTTAACTGGACACTTGAACTATCTCCCTATTGCAACTAGATGGTCAACCTCTAAATTGAGTAGTCCATCATCCTCCATTTCGACCTCTCATTCGACTGAAGCCTTTCCGACTTCTGATCGACCTGCTAAAGTGAACCATAGCTCACTTGTTTCTTGTTTTCCTAGATGGTTTGTCAAGACAACTGAAACTATTGGAGCTAATGTTGGAGATGCCTCCTATGGATGACTGACTCAAATTCAAAATAAACATGTCATAGTTTCTTTGATAACTCATGTATTCAAAACCTTAGACCCTATCACTTAATCACACACTGAAGAACAAATTGAATGGGAGTAGGCAATGAAGACTGGAATTGATTCTCTATCAAATAATCACACTTGGAACTTGGTTCCCCAATCGCAAGGAAAGAACATTGTGAAGTGTTGATGGGTCTACAAGAACAAATTCACCTTTGAATGTGTTGTTTAGTGACATAAGTCATGTCTGGTTTCAAAGGGATTTTCTCAATAAGAAGGCATTGACTACACTAAAACATTTTCCCCTGTCACAAAGATGAACTCTATCTAACTTATTATTTCCCTTGTTTCTCTCTTTGGATGGAAGATCTATTGGATGGATATGAAGAGTTCCTTTCTTCATAGAGACCTATATAAATAAATTCTCACAGAACAACCACCTAGTTTTGTGATAGATTCAAATTTGGTATGTCGACTCAAGAAGTCACTTTATGGTTTGAAGCAGGCTCCTTGAACTTGGTATGCTAAGATCAAAAAATTGTTTCTTTGACTTGGTTTCAAACGGTGTGAATATGATCATAGCTTGTATGTTATCCACACTAATGGAGACACTTTGATTGTTGTTGTATATGTATATGAATTACTCATTAATAGAAATAATAATGATCTCATCCTTAGATTGAAGAAACATCTTGTTGATTCCTTTGATATGACAGATCTTGGTACTATGCATTATTTTTTGGGTTTTAACGTATTACAACTTTGTGATGGATTTTTCATTTATCAATATAAATATGTGATGGATATGTTGACACATTTTAAAATGGATTATTGCAAGCCCTGTGCTACTCCTTTTCAGTATGGAGTAAAGCTAACTAAAACTTGTCAAACACCCACAATTAATGCTACACTCTATCAAAAATTGGTCAAAAATATTATTTATCTTACTCACAGTCAACCTAACATTTAATTTTTTATTAGTGTGGTTTCTCGGTTCATGCAGGACCCCAAAGAAAGCCACTAGAAATAAGTCAAAAAAAGTGTTCACTATCTGAAGGGTACCACTCAATTTGGTATAAAGTGTTGTCGAAATTCATATTCGTTAGTCAGCTACACCGAATCCAACTGGGCTAGAGATAGTGATGGTCAGAAGTCCACTTCTAACTATGTGTTTTTCTATAGAATTGGACCTTTGGCGTGGTTATGCAGGAAACATAAGGTAGTCTCAATGTCGACTAGAGAAGCATAGTATCCTGGCACCACTCAAGGAAGTACTGAAGAAATTTGGATTTGCCAATTTTTGGGAGAGGTTGGCCATCCTGTTCAAACCTATACTACAATATACTATGATAACCAGACCAATGTATAGGTTTTTGACAATCATGTTTCCCACAATAAGATAAATCATGCTGATATTCATGATCACTATTTGAGACAGTTGTTTCATGAGAACATTGTCTCTCTTGAATATTGTAGAACAAAAGATCAAGTTGTTGATATATTCACCAAACCTTTAGCTAAAAAAATATTTATCAAGATCTACATAATGCTTGGGCTTCAAGAAGCTCCAATTATGGGGGGGTGTCCTAGTGTTGTAATTTCACCTCCTAAAACTCCATAGTTGTGTGTTGATGGGGGGTGTTGGAACATAAAACATTGATGGTTCATAATGTTGATTTTTCATTAAGCTAGGTTCAAGCATGAAGTTCATTCCAATTTTAGCATTTTACTTGAACCATAGACAATTTCATTTACACCATAAACAATTCGATGCAGTAACCAAGATGACAAGAAGAAACAATATGCACAAGTACACAAGAAGTATCCTGGGAATCTCTTCTCAACAAGGGAAGAAAACCCAACCAATAATTTGCTATATTCTTCAATAAAAATACCTCCCACACCATAAACCTAGCACACAAAAGGGTGCTCACAAACCCTATAATACTAGCACCCAAGAGAGGTGCACACTTTTCCAAAGAACAAGTATTTGCTGAAATTTCCAAACTTACACTTGTGTTATTGATTCCTCAATGGGGAATTTACCTTTATTTATATTAGATTGAGCCTATCAAATTTAGTGTCTATTGGCACAACAGGGCCAACCTCAATAACTCACAATATAATTAATAATTACCATATTAATTATCTTTTACATTAATTATATTTTACTTTATGGTGGGTGTTATCAGACAAATCGGTAGGTGTGGACACTAACTGATCTCCCTAGATCCACCTAGATCTAGAAAAAAACACACCAGAACATGACGCTTTCCTTAAGTTTTAGATATTGAATTTACTAACTAAAGAAGGATAGGTGACATACCGTTTAAACATCACTTCCTCTCACCATCGCCATCCTAGCTCCGTTCCAACGTTCGTACAATGATGAACCTGCAAAAGAACGCAACCAACCAAAGTGATAGTAATAGAATAAACTCAATATAAACGTATGTATGTGATCAAGGAATCATACAATAAAACACAACAAGCTTTGTAGGAAAGAATCATATTACTGTATCATATTAAATGTGAAAGAGAGATTACAACCATGTCCTTGATGTTGTAAGGTCCCTTCCAACTGTCCTTCGTTCCCCACACACTTCCACTTCAAGAATTCTGAGCATAGATCTGATAATATTCACAATCTATCTTGACAAAGTGGCTCATATAGCCAAGCCCAAAAGCTCCAAAGCTAACCAAAGCTAACTTTCTTCATGAGAACTCCTCTCCTTTTATAAGTTGAAGAGGATAAGGTGAGGAGGTTAGGATGATCCCACTAAATCATGAAAGTGAGTAAGATCCAAACCATTCGAATGCCACCTCAC